>CM064916.1:40462866-40722866 GCA_032727855.1 Quercus ilex subsp. ballota
CTATGACAAAAGTTATGCTGAATGTTGATACGTGTAAAACCCAACTGAAAGTTTGGAGTAAGAAGTCCTTTTGTAATGTAGTAAACACGTTATCGGAGAAAAAAAAAGAATATGAAAGAAGCGAAAGAGTCTGCTATGAAAGGAAGGTGTAGACATCAAAATTTTATGATGTATTCACAACCGTCTGATTGTTTATGATAAAATATTTGTGATCAAATTAATCTCTAATTGATGACGTGGACAATCAGCGAATGAAATCAAGCCACGTGGCAACATCAAATGAAGAAAGCCATATGGCAGCGTCAGAAGAAATGACCTATATGGAAAGTTCTTATTAAATGGAAAACTAAATTAAATCCATAATTAGCTCTCAATAAATGCTGAGAGAAAATTCCAAATTAAAGATTATTGAGTTGCCTATAAATAGAGGTTTCTCATATGAGAAAAAGAGAACACTTAGAGAGAAAACACTACCGACACTCTGCCAAAATAGAGAGTCATCTCTAAAGTTCACGAGAATTCCATTGTTCATCAAGGCCTATTCCTACTTCTTCAAATCAAAGTGGGGATTTTCCTTTAACCTAGTTCGAGATCAAGCCAACGGCCCTCGCATCAAATCAAGCACATTCAATTATTCGTTCAACTTGGAGACATCAAAGCACGATTCAAGATCAAGCTTCATAGCCCCTTCGGATCGTAACGTTTCTTGGAGATCGAATCAGAGGAATTTATTGTACTCTTTCATTGTAAAGATTCATACAGAGGATTGTACTCACATATATACAAATCGAATACAAATTGATTATTTGTTACACTATTTCGTGATCGTGTGATTTATCTTTTACGAAAATTGTGTATACAGAAGGAGTGTAGATTTGTTTCTTCAGTTAAAAGCTGAGGTGGCCGTGCTTCTTAGAGTGGAAGAAAAAATGTGGCAGCAGTGAAGCCACGTGCATTGGATGATTTCAGGTGACAAAAACTCTACCTATTTCCATAACCGTGCTTCACAACGTTTCCAGCGAAACAACATTACTGAACTCAAAGATTCATAGGGCAGAATGGCCTCGGGTGATGAAGAGGTTTCAGTAATGTTTGTTGTGTATTATAAACATTTGTTCACCACCTCAAACCTACATGACATCGAGGAAGTAGTTCAATTTACAAAACAGGTGGTGTCCGAAGATATGAACAACTGTTTGGTCAGAAACTTCTCAAAGGATGAAGTGGAGATGGCCTTGAAGCAAATGGCACCATTGAAAGCCCCGGGACCTGATGGAAGGCCACTAGTCTTCTTCCAACATTATTGGGAAAGCATTGGGGACGATATTGTAAAAGCTGTGATCTCATGCCTAAATTCAAACTCAATAGAGACAGGTTTGAATCATACTTTTATTACTCTTATTCCTAAGGTGAAGAGTCCTGAATTTTGCCCCATTGCCCGCTGTAATATTTTATATAAACTTGTTTCAAAAGTGTTGGCAAACAGGCTGAAGAAAATTTTACCTCATGTTATTTCTGAATCTCAGAGTACATTTCAATCGGATAAAGCTATTTCCGATAATATCTTGGTAGCCTTTAAGACTTTGCACCATATGAAGAGGAAAACAACAGGAAAAATGGGACATATGGCTTTAAAATTGGATATGAGTAAAGCCTATGATCAGTTGGAATGGGTCTTCCTTCAAAGGATTATGGAGAAGATGGGCTTTCGTTTGAAGTGGATAGGCTGGATTATGGAGTGTGTAAAATCTGTGTCCTATTCGATTTTAGTCAATGGTGAACCAGAAGGCCATATTGTCCCCTCACGAGGTATTCGTCAGGATGATCCTCTCTCTCCTTATCTTTTTTTGTTATGTTCTGAAGGTCTAAATGGGTTAATTGAGCATGCAATGGACTGTAAACATATTGAGGGTGTCTCTTTTTGTAGAAATGGACCAAAGATCTCTCACCTCTTTTTTGCAGATGATAGCCTACTGTTTTGCCGTGCAAGAGTGGGAGACGTGGAAAAAATTTAGGAGATATTGGGAAAATATGAACGGGCTTTAGGACAAAAAATTAACTCGGACAAGACTACCCTCTTTTTTAGCAATAATACCTCAGTTGTTACAAAGGAAGAATAAAAAATTTTGCTTGGAGTGGTCGAAATAAAGGAGTATGAAAGGAATTTGGGTTTACTGACGGTAGTTGGTAGGAAAAAAAAGGCGAGCTTGAATTTCATAAAAGATAGAGTGTGGGGTAAACTCCAAGGGTGGAAAGAGAAATTATTATAGCAAGCCGGTAAAGAAGTTCTTTTGAAGGCGGTGGTTCAAGCCATTACTACGTTTGCAATGAGTTGTTTTCGATTGCCAATCAGTCTTTGTCAAGACATTGAGATGCTCATTTGAAAATTTTGGTGGGGACAAAGGGGTGATAGAAGAAAAATTCATTGGGTAAAATGGGAGGTATTATGTCAACCAAAGAGTAAGGGGGGTTTGGGCTTTAAAGATCTTTGCAAATTTAATAAAGCTATGTTGGCAAAGCAGGTGTGGAGATTGATACATGATAAGGAGTCTTTATTTTATAGAGTTTTTAAGGCGAAGTATTTTCCAAACTGCTCAATTTTTGAAGCTAAAACTTCTCTGGCTCTTTCGCATGGAAGAGTATTCTGTGGTCCAGGGATTAATTGAAAAGGGATCCTTTTGGAGAATTGGAAATGGCAAATCGGTTCAGATATATAAAGACGCTTGGCTACCAAGTCTTGAAGGCCGTTTAAATTCTCTGGTGGTGCATCTAGCACCGGAGTCTACAGTGGACTCTCTGATTAATTCTGAATCGGGTTGGTGGGATACCAATCTCATTGATTTGTGCTTTTATCCGCCTGATGCTTTGTTGATCAAGTCTCTGCCTCCGTGTTCTAGTCCGTAACCCGACACTTTGGTTTGGAGATCAGAAAAATCGGGCTGCTATTCAGTGAAGTTAGGTTATAAGTTCCTGTGTGAGCTTCTTTTTCCTGACACGAATCGTCCACCTGTCTCGGATTCTATGAAGAGTTTCTAGAAAAGCATTTGGAAATTGAAATTTCCTGGCAAGATCAAGCATTTTCTCTAGAAGGCCTATACAAATTCGCTGCCCATTAAAGAAAATCTACTGAAGCGAAAAATCCTCCAAGAATCGAGTTGTCCTTGATGTTTTGGTGTTTCGGAGTCTGTCGTGCATGCTTTATGGAGCTGTACCTGTATTGAAGTAGTTTGGAATGCGGATTTTGACTAGGTGGATCAGAGGTCATCGGCTTCTGAGTCCTTTTCGGACGTTTTGCAAAAAATCTGAACCAAACCTGCCTTATTATCTCTATTTGCTACTACGGCCTGATCAATTTGATATCAAAGAAATAAATCTCGACACCAAGAGAATCCCTTGCCCCTTCACAATATTGCTGGTTTTGCAAAAAACTACCTCTGCGAATTCAGGGGTTTGGATAGCCCCCATCCTCACAAACGTCGAGCTGGTTCTCGCAAATGGTTACCTCCAGCAGCAGGCGTGGTGAAGGTAAATTATGATGGTCCTTGGTTCAGAGAGTCGGATATGGCGGGAATTGGTGTGGTTATTCGAAACGGTGTGGGCCAGGTGTTGGCTGCCCTATCCGAGCATATTGTAAAACCCCCAATTGTGGAAATCTTAGAGTTTCTTGCTGCTCGGCGTGCTGTCACTTTTGTTGCAGAATATGTGAAGGCGATTTCGAATCTGTGGTTAACTCACTAAGGGGACCCGACATGGAAAACTCTCGGGGAGGGCATATAATTATGGACATTAAATCTCATTCAAACTCATTTATGAGTATTTCTTTCGTTCACGTAGGTTGGCAAGGCAATGCAGCTGCACATGCTTTAGCCCAGCGAGCGAGACAATCTTTTTCTTCTCAAATCTGGTTAGAGTGTGTTCCAATGGATATTATGTCTTTTGTATTGGATGATTTTCCTCTTTCTTGATTAATATATCAGCAAGTATTCACTTCTAAAAAAAAAAAAGTATAGAGATAGAGTATCGAGCTATGGTTACTAACACTCTTGAAGTCACTTGGATCTCCTTTAAAATACGTGACCTTGGTATCACTTTACGTACTCTGGCTACTCTCTTTTGTGACAACATCAGTGCCTTATACAAGTCGGTTAGCCTGGTTTTTCATGCAATAAATATGAAAATCACACAAAATCCTCCTACTGTTACTCATAATTAGCACCAAATTTGGCTCTTCTACTGTTACTTTTGGAAAATTATTGAATACTCCATGAGTACAATAAATGTGTGCTAGGGTTTATGCCCTAAAATCCAATTTATTGGCATGTTATAAATAATTAAATTATTTAATTATATGAGACTATTTATAAATGAACTAATGAGACAATATCCTAACCCTTGAGATGCATTGTATGTGATTTAGTTACAAAAGATATAAACCACAAGTTATTTGTAAACTTAAAATATAGTTCGTAGTCGGTGATGAAATTGGGCGTTTTATCTGCAAAAACTATAATACATTAACTAAGATGATTTATCTTGATCATGGAAGAAGAGACTTCTAGTTGATGTGTTGATATGTCTTAAGTGCGTAAGACATATTGAACTGGACCGCTGTGAGATTAATTATTCAATTAACAACTGTCACTTGAATAATTAATCTCACGACTTCTATTTTCATAGACTCTTAATCCTGAGAGAATAGTGAACCCGATCATGAAATGTAGGTTACTTTGATATATCAAGAGTGAGATCTAGATTAATGATCAAAATCTAAGTATGTTGGGTAATCACATGTAGTATTGAGGGTAATCACATGTAGTATTGAGAGAACACATATTCTCAAGATGGAATTCATAATATCTTTCAATAGAGACACAAAATATCCCATTGAGATAAGTCTAATGAAACTGGTTATTCAGGGCCGGCCACTTTAGTAAGAGTTACTAAAGTTTATATTTTATGAAATTAGATTACATAAATATGAATAACTAAAAGATTAAACTGGTTACTCAATGAATAAAATAGTTGTTAACAAAGGGGTCAAATGATATCATATTAGAGTCTTGGGAAATAATTTATTAATAAGGCCTAGAGTGCAATTATATTTCCATAGTGGTACTTGTTCTATAATTAATGGTAACTTTGAGCTTGTTAAGAGTTGACAGATAAGTCTGAAACCCATTAGATCTAGAGCCTTATTAGTCCATTTGGTCCCATTCCAAGCCACACACTTTAGCCCAATTGGGCTGGCCCAAAAGGCTAACCCAATTAGATAATCAGTTATTTATTTAATAAGAGTTATAAAATAAAGTAACTACCAAGGTAGTTAAAACGTACGTATGATTAAAAGGAAGAGAAAACAGTTTTTCTCTACAAAATCTTGGAAATACACTTTTCCAAAGGAAAATCAACATACACAAGAACTGATTGAGAGACCACTCATCTTGGGCACCATGTGGAATTGGGATGAAGATTAAAGGTATTCTCAAGTCTTATTTTTGAATTTTACTGCACCAAGGTATGCTTTCGCTTCTTTGTATTAGAATTCAATGTTACATGTTATCTATCATGAATGAAGTAGATCATTCTGTTGCTTTCGCTGGTTTTTGTATGAGATGCAAAACCAGTTTTTCCAACAATTGGTATCAGAGCCAGATTTTCAATATCATGATTGTATAGCATGTGATTGGATTTTAGAATAAAAGAAAAACGGTTTCTTGATCTTTACTCACGTTTTGATATTTTGAACCCACATGCCATTTATTATATGAGATATATACTGGTTCTTGTTAATCAAAGTGTGGCCATTGATAATGTCGTCTAGAGATACATGACATCAGTTCTTAAATTTTTAAAATAAAACTGAAATAAACGTCAAGCGTGAACTTTTGTTATGCACCGCTTGGATATCGTTGGCAGTTGGGAGTAGTTATTGAATTTCATTCAATAACTATTAGTTGATGCTGTCAATGCATATCTTGGCTTGATATATTTAATAAATGCTGTGTTTTGTTAGTCTTTGTAATAGGGATGAATACATTAACCTATATTGCTAACATTGATGAGTTTTTTTTTTTTTTGTTTTTTTGTTTTTGTTTTTTTGAGAATCAAGTCTTGAATTTCATTTAACTAAATCAACCATGATCAGTTAACAATACAGAATAGAGGTGTGGAGGAGCATCCTCCATCCACACCTTTAAACCTACGACATGTCGTGCATGTTTTGCAAAGTTATGAGTAACAGAATTGCCAAGTCTACGAATGTGGGAAAATGAAATATAGTTGACATCTATGGTGGTTTTGGCTGCAACTAGGATGTGACCAAATGGTGCTAGTGAATCTTCCTTGCTCTATAGTGCTTTTATTATCAATTTTGAATCCCCTTCTAATATGAATCTTGAGAAGCCAAGTTCTGCAGCAAAATAGAGAGCTCTTGCTGCTGCCATAGCTTCAACCAGGTCCGAAGAGAAAGGGAGTTGATTATGCTCTGATAAAGAAGCCAACACTTGTCCAAAGCCATCCTGAATAACTACTCCCAGGCCTGCCTTATTTATGCCCTTGAATGTTGCCCCATCGAAGTTAATTTTCACGCAGCCATCAGGTGGAGGGTGCCATGCAACTCCGGTTGGTGGTGGGGTGACCCTCTGAGCTCTTTGAGTGCTACTTGCTTGTTGGTAGTTGGTTAAGGATTGTTGGGAAGTTGGAAGTACCTGCAAGATGGGGTGATCTTTGTTGCTCACTCTCAATTGGTTCCTACGAAACCAAATGTTCCACATGATGACCACCATTAATTCCACCTTGCTACATGCATTTGAGATAGAGAAGCAAGTCCTTTATATCTGTAAATGAGCGAGCTTGGCAGAATGAAAATTCTAGTATGGCGTCCCAGATTGGAGAAAGTTTGGAGCACTCCCAAATTGCATGTAAGACCGATTCTTCAGCTTGTCCACAGTGATCACATGTATCTTCATTGAAGATTTTCCTCCTCTTCAGGTTTTTCTTCACTGGAATCTTATCCCTACTTGACCTCCATAAAAAATATTTGATTCTGTTTGAGACATTAAGACCCCAAATCAGCTTCCACAACTCACTGTTGCGATCCGAGTGACCAGGAACCCGATTGTGGAGCTCTTCCTTTGCTAAGAATTTGTAACCTGACTTAACAGTATATGTACCCGATGCATTGAAAGGCCATGTGAGTGTGTCCGCAACAGAGGTAGTGCATAAGGGAATACTCTTTATCAAGCTTACCTCTTGAGTGTTGAACAGACCGTGTATGAGACAATCATCCCAGCTATGTGCCACTGGATCAATGAGGTCTTGGATTTTAATATCCTCAAAACCTGCAACAATTGCTGATTGGATACGTGGGGTGATCCAATGATGGCAGCCATGCATCAAGCCACACACTAATGGACTCCCCACTTCCTGCTCTCCATTTAGCACCTTTCAACAAAACATCACGCCCATTTAGGATACTTTGCCAAGCATAGGATCTTGAATGAGAATCTGAGGCCTCCATAATCGAGCAATCTGGAAAGAATTTTGATTTGAAGACCCTATAAAATAGGGAATTCTTATTGTGCGAAAGTCTCCATGCTTGTTTAGCAAGTAGTGCATCATTGAAAAGGGCCAAGTCTTTGAAGCCCATACTCCCTTCAGATTTTGGAAGACATAGTGTTTCCCACTTAACCCAATGAATCTTCCTCTTGTCTCCTTTCTGAACCTACCAAAACTTCCTTATAAGGCTTTCAATTTCTAAGCGTAAACCCAAAGGGAGTTTGAAACAACTCATGGTGTAGGTTGGGATTGCTTAAACCACAGCCTTGATTAAAATTTCCCTTCCTGCTTGTGATAAGAGCTTCTCTTTCCATCCTTGAATTTTTCTCCATATCCTTTCTTTGACGTAATTAAAGCTGGCCTTTTTATTTTTTCCAACAAGTGGTGGAAGGCCAAGGTGCTTCTCATATTGTCTTATTTCCTCCACTCCCAATGCAAGCTTTATGTGGTCCCTTGTGCTCTCATCAATGGACTTGCTGAAGAAGATGGTAGTTTTATTCCTATTAATCTGCTAACCCGAACACCTGCCATAAGTGTCCAGAATGTCTAGGATTTTTTGACATTCTTGAACTGTGGACCCGTAAAACAAGAGGCTATCATTTGTAAAAAAGAGGTGGGTTAGGCGAGGACTATTTCTAGATAAAGAATAGCCTCAAATATCACCCTGTGCTGCTGCTTGACTGATTAGGCTATGAAAGCCTTCCGTGCATAGTAGGAACAAGAATGGGGAGATGGGATCTCCTTGTCTAATGCCCCTTGATGGATGGATTAATCCTTTGGGTTCCCCATTGACAAGAACGGAGTAGGAAACAGTAGTAACACATAACATGAGAAGTTTAATCCATCTGTCATTGAACCCCAATTTTTTCATGATAGCTGCTAGATAAGGTCATTTCACCCCATTATAGGCCTTGCTCATGTCAAGTTTGATTGCCATGAAACCATCTTTCCCTGTGTGTTTTTGCATGCTATGTAAGGATTCAAATGCTACCAAAATATTATCTGAAATAAGGCGGCTTTTGGTGAAGGCACTTTGGTGTTTAGTGATAATTTTTGGTAAAATGCATTTAAGCCTATTAGCTAAGACTTTTGAAAAAATCTTTTATAAGACATTACAAAGACTAATAGGCCTAAAATCATATGCATATTTGGGATTTTTTTTCTTTGGGATGAGAGTGACAAAAGCATGGTTTAGGTGTTCGAGTAAAGATGTTGAATTAAGGCAAGTAAGAGCTGAATCTATTACATCATCTCCAATTAAGTTTCAGTAATGCTGAAAAAATAGAGGAGGCATACCATCTAGACTTGGTGCCTTTAGTGGGGTCATTTACTTTATAGCTTATTGCACTTCCCAAGCCTGAAATTCCCGAGAGAGTTGTTCATTCATCTCATCACTGATCACTTGGTTGATTAAGCTTGTGGCTGCCTCACATGGTGGCAGATTTGCCGAGTATAAAGCTCCTGGAAATAGGTAGTTAAGGTCTCTGTGACTTAATCCATATTCAAACTCCACTCCCCATCAACTTTGCGGATTTTAAGGATCGAATACTTCCTCTTCCTTTGGGTGGCACGGCAGTGGAAGAATTTTGAATTCTTGTCTCCATTGGCTGCCCACAACACCTTAGATCTTTGAAACCACATCCTATATTCTTTGTCCACTAGCTCATCTATTTCTTTTTTAAGCTCTCTAACTCGGAAATTCACTCCTAATCTCATAGCTTCTTCCTCTGCCTCCCTCAATAATTTTCTTTTTTTCTCAAGCTCCCTTCTCACATTCCCAAAATGCTTTCGATTCCAGTCTTGTAATTCTTTTCCACATTTTTTTTTATCTTCTTGATCACCTTGATGCTAGGATCGGCCTCTTCATGGGATGTCCATACCGCGTCAACAACATTTGTGCACCCTCTGTCAGATAGCCACATTTCTTCAAATCTGAATGGCTTAGTAATGCTTGGGATTTCTAGACCATCCGGAATAATCCATAATGGGCAATGGTCAGAAGCATTGGAGGAGAGGTGGTGAATTTTTGTTCCTGCAAACTGCATAAACCAATCATTGTTTGCAAAGCCTCGATCCAATCTTTCCCAAATGGAGTGCCCATTAGCAAAGTGCTTTTGCCAAGTGAATTGTGACCCAATGAAACCAAGGTCAATAAATCCTCATTCATCAATAACATCACGGAATAGTTTTGGGCATGACTTGTGCAGCTCCCCCCAAGCTTTTCAGAACTTCTCACTATCTCATTGCAGTCTCCTGCACAGAGCCATGGCAACTTGAATCTGTTGTTGAGTTGACAAAGCATATCCCATGATTCATGGCATTTATGCGTCACTGGCTCGCCATAAAATCCTGTGAATCTCCAAGTATCCCCTGCACCTTTATTAATAATAGCATCAATATGATTTTTAGAGAAAGATTCAACATTTAAATTTATTGAGTTACTCCAATACAATGCCAATCCTCCACCTCTATTATTTTGTTCAACAAAAAATAAATTTTCAAAATTCAAATTACATTTTACTTCTTTTAGCCTTGCTTCATCCGCCCATATTTCAACTAAAAACACAGCGGAGGGATCTTTTGCTCAAACCATTCTTTCAAGCTCTTTCCCTGTATGTAGGTTCCCAAGCCCACGACAGTTCCACACAATCAGACTCATTGTTCTTGGCGGGGCTGCCCTGCAACCTCCACCATTGAAATTTCCTGAACTTCCTCCTTCAAAACATGGACTTTTTTATTCTATAACTTAGGCAGATCTGCTTCTCCATCCTTGCGTGTTCTTTTCTTTTCTGAGGGATTTTGCGAATTAGGGGTTTGGCTATGCACGTGAGACTCACGTTCAATTCTTTTCCATTTGCACGGTGCATGAGAATCGCTGAGCTGGATACAATCAATGTTTGAGTTTTGATTATCATTAAATTCTCTTGCATATTCTCCATTTAATTCCGTGCGGCGCGGTGGACTTGAAGACTTGTTGTTAATATCTTGCACGTTACCTCTGTTTCCTTTTGTGTGAATATCCAAATCAATGTCATTTAGTTGCATATCAAATTCGGTGGGATACGTTTGGGAAATTGGTGGTTTATGAATGGCATTACTCCCCTCAATAATTGCATTAACTCCTGGACACGTGTAAGATCGTAACTCCTCCTTGGAAGCCTGATGATTTGGATTTATTGTTTTGTCACTGTCCACATCTGCCCTAACACCGTGACGAGTGGTCGGTTTGTTCACCAACGTGTGCTACTGTGACTGAGCTACCGAGACATTGGTATGGGTCGGTGCACGTCCCAATCCATCACCCATTCCAGCCATGGTGGTGACCGTAGTTTTTCCCAAGTTGAAAGGTGGTGCTTGAAGCCAATTCCCATAACCTTGTTGATCCTGTTGAAGCTTCCCTTTACTGCTGAGCCAGACATCGCACTCCTTGTCCGCATGAGATACCACACCACACTAGTAACCGAAATTTGGAAGTTTTTCGTACTTGAACGAGACCCAAATTGCAGACTCCTCATTGATGGCTACTTTCCTGCCTCTGCAGAGAGGATTAGAGACATCTACTTCAACTTTGACGTGAAGGAATGTACCCCCCACCATCTCCTTAGTGTTCTCTGACGCCGACACCAGACCTAGTGTTTCACCAATTTCTATCGCCGTTTCTGGGTCCATCATGCTCATTGGCAGTCCATGTAATTGGACCCAAAACTTCCTAGTAGTAAACCTCATGTTTCTTGTATGGACAAAAAAATCAAACCGAGTGAAGAGGACTAGATGTTTGTCAAACACCCACGGTTTTGAGGCTAGAACTCTTTCAGCATCATTCTCATGCTCAAACATGAATAGGAGGACATGATCCTCGGCTTCTCTGATCGTAAATTTGCCCCGTGACCTCCACAGGGGTTTAAACGTTTTGCCAATGGCTTTTACTTTCAGAGCTCTCTTGGTTAAAAATTTTGCTGCTAAAACGTATTCCTTAGCAGTCAGATTCTTGGATTTCTTAAGACTTACTTTTGCTCCCTCAGCTTCTGTTAAGGAGAGTTTCTTCCAATCCTCAAGGACGTCTTCCATTGTTGGGAAAGAAAAAAAGACGTAAGAGAATGTTTTGAGACAACTGGAAAAGACTGTATAGAAAGACAAGAGATAAGTGTTTCTCCACCCCTGAAAAATAAACCCCGCAAACCTACTAATAACCTTGTTATTAGAGGGAGAAGAATATCATTCCGAAGAAGATAATTGAGATTCTAAAGTCTTTTCTCTTAGTAGAGAGAGCAGAAGGATGGATTCTACAGTCTTCTGTTTTCTTTGAATGCGTTGATATATTATTATTTATATGGGTTCATATGCATTCGAATTACTGATATAAGGAAGTGATACGGCCCAATTTAATTTAGTTCCTTTTAATGGTTGCATTCTTGGAATCTTGATATATTAATTTTGGCCGTGGGCATATTGTTCTTTTTGGAAAAGTATCCATGTAAACTTCATGGAATTCTCATTTTCAGTTTTAATACAGATTGATGATATAAATGCTATCATGTTAATGCTAGGATTAAAGTATTCCTTTAATGAAATTTATTCCTAATGAGATTAGGATTTTATTTTCAAGGGTTTCTAGCATTTTAGGGTTCTTGATCTTGATCTTGATAAACCTTAATGTTTGATCTATAAATCTTTATTTATAAAATCAAAAGTTATTTTTTTGATCAAGTGTTAAAACATAGATAAAGTGCAAGGTTATGTGTGATGAGATTACACATAATTATATACAAAGTGATTACTTTTTATAGTTCTTAAAAGTTAAGAACATTTATTAATCATTATCTAACTAAGAGGCCTAATGAGATTAAAGATATTGGTTAAATAGAACTCTTAGTCCTAAATTGTTTAGGACTTGCCTTTTAAGAAACATTCTATTGAGATTAGAATTTTTGTATGATTAAAAGTCCTTGATTTATTTTAATTAAAAGTTTTTAATGAGATTAAAACTCTAATTAAAAGTTATATATATATATATATATATATATAGTTTCTAATGAGATTAGAATCCTTTATCAAGTAAGTTAAGGATAGAATTCTATATAACTAATTTTTGATCCATTAGAGTATAAGGAATCCTAAATAGTTTAGAACTTCCATTTTAAGTTAGTGATTCTAATGAGATTAGAGTCTTTAACAAGTGCAAGGGCCGGGGTTTAAGTCTCCAGGAGGGAGCCTAGAGTAAAATTCTATCTTGTATAAAAAAAAAAAAAAAAAAAAAAAAAAAAAAAAAAAAAAAAAAACACAATTGTGATGAGATCACAATAGTCTAAAGAAAACCCAAATAATACGTGGGAGTGTTGGTTTTAAAATAACCATTTTGTTAAGTTTATTGTAATGTAAGTAGGTACCTAGTCTTGGCCTTGAGCCTTGCATTCCATAATGTATTTACTTCACGGATTACATGATTAAACTTCTTTGTGATTACACAAATGTTCGTTACACTATTGTGATATGACTTAGTCAGATCACATCGAATTTAAACAATTAAACACATTTAATGTGTAGGTTTAAAATTGTGATGAGATCTTAATGATTTAAAGACAGTCCACTTGTTTTAAAATTTCTAGTGGGAGAGAGGTTCAAGGGTTGAGTCTCACGGCCTCCATTATCGGTTTATAGTAGTGTGATTAGGGACCTCGGCTTGGCGTATGTGCCTTGCTCTCTACAGAGGGTGTTTAATTTATAGTACTACAGGTTAAACTTCTTAATGATGGATGAATTGCGTTTTTACATTGAGAACGACCACGCTACTGTGGAGTTACTTGGTGACTCACATAGAGTCTAGGCAATGGTGCACATTAGACTAAGTGTAATGTTAACCTCCCTACGGAACTATGTTATTGTTACTTAGAGGCTAAAGGAAGAGCGGCAAATTATTTTTGTTTGGTAAGAGTTATCATGATAGCATTAATAATGAGAATATTTCTCGCCTAATCATAGTGATTGGAATGACCTCGCTACCGAGGAATATTAATTGCGGGATTGGGTTGTCGTTGCACCTAATATGATATGGTTTTAGGGTTCCATATTATATGGTTGTGGATGCAAAATTATAATGTCCTTGTAATTATGTTCATAGTCCCAAATTAAAGTTGTCATAAATTTTTGTTCTCTAACTACTATTTTAATTGAATCACATTGACTAATAAATAATTTTGGACATTGTGCTTAAAACAGCATTGTCATAATTTTCCTTTACATGATGTATTTTTGGAAGATAGCTTATGATGTGATGTGATCATAGTCTCATTGAAATGCTAAAACGTTACATTGGCTTCTATCTCAATTGTGCTACAACATGAGTTGCAAGAGTTAGCACTAAGTTTAGACTTTATATTAAATTTAAATGAGATGTTTGGTATGAATCATATTGAGTGCTAAGAAAGGCTTAAAGAGTTCCAATTCTATATCATTTTATAAAAATATTTTCATCTTCAAACGAATTGGAATTCTTGGATGTAGAGATTAATTGTTAATCTCATATTTATATGATCCACAAATCCTTGTTAGAATCATTTGATCAATTCAAATTGTTTTGAAAATAAATAAATTTTTTTTTATATTATTTGAGTTGATCAGTGAGTTCTGCGTAACGGAAGACATCCTAAAAGCTAAGGCTAGGATCAATATGACTTAATTCAAATTCTAAGCCTTAACCAAAAGGTAAGGGCAAGAAGAAGATTGATAATACCAAACAATTGGGCAAGCTAGTTGTCCTAGGAGTTGCCAAAAAGAAAATTAGACTCAAAAGCATTGTCCATGATTGTAATCTAGATGGAAATTTACATGTTTTACTTTTAAAGAGAAAGTTTTCATCCTTTAGTATTGTATGTTTTGGTACTTCAGTCTAGGTTTTATTAATCTAAATGATATTCTAGACTGATGAAAGATGGGCTTTTAGAACCATTAAGTTATATTCACACGAATTCTATTTAGAGGATATATTGACCTAGGGTTCCTTTATTGTAAAGGAATATAGTTTCAATGACTTCTTTAAGTTAGTGCATACATGAAGGAGGAATAAGACTCTTTTAGAAATAGTAAAGTACATGATAAGTATTTCCATTTGCTTATTTCTTTTGGAGATATACTCTAATTATTACTATACATTTTCTAAAATTGATTTCAAAAGTTTGTTCCTAGGATATTTGTCAAATTGTGGATTGGGTGAAAACCTATTATATGATACTTCCACTTTTGGAGATGTCCAGCACTTGTGCTAGAAAGGAAGTTTGACAAATTGGAATCAAAAGGTAGAAAAATGTGTGTTAATGTTGGGTATCCAAAAGGGACTGAGGAAGATTATTTTAGTAGTCATAAAGATGACAAGGTGTTTGTAAAGTACAAATACAAAGTTTCTAGATAATGACTACGTGAATAATCTTAAACGTGGAATTGTTCTAGAAGAAAAATTTCAGGATTTGTTGTGGGAAAACTATAAAATACATTAAGAAATGAGATGGTTGTATTAAATACACCACAAGACATTATTCTATAGATAGCTAGTACATCGGTACAATATCGTAGTGGAAGGACTATCAGTTTACCTAATAAATTCATACTTTTGGGATAGACTTGTGAAGTCATCCCATAAGGATATGAATTTAATCCTCAGTACTATGTAAAGGCAATAGATGATATGAATATGAATTACTGAATCAAAGTTATGTAAATAGAATTAGATTCTATTTAAAGTTTAGAACTTGTAGAGACACCTAATGGCATTAAGCCTATTGTTTTCAAATAGGTCTACAAGAAAATGAGATTGATAGGTTAGAAGGTGTAAACTTTCAAAGTTAAGACTAGTGGCGAAAAGATTTATTCAGAAAGAAATGGTTCGACTATGAAAAGATTTTTTCACCAATAGTCAAGTTTGACTCTATCTAGATTCTCTTATCCATTATATTTCATTTGGATGAAATATGGCAATGGATATCAAGAAAGCTTCTCTTAGTGGCATTCTTGAGAAAGACATATATATGATGTTGCTAGGTTGTTCATAGCAAAGAATCAGTTGTATTTAATATGCAAGTTGCTTAAAATCCATTTATGGACTAAAGCAAGCATTTAGATCATACAATATCATCTTTGATCAAGCAATCAAATTGTTTGATTTGATCAAGTAGTGATAAGTTTTATGAGTGTAAAAGCTATATAGAATAATAAATCTCTTAATGTATGTTGATGACATTCTAATAATTTAGAATGATGTATAGATATTGTCAACAATAGAATTTTTTGTTGTCAAGACCAGATTGATATGAAGTACTTGAGTGAGACTAGTCACATCCTAAGAGTTAAACTTTGGTAAGATTCTGAAATTAGAATGTTGGGTCTGTCTCAAACTGCTTAAATAGATTAGATTCTAGCCAAGTATAGCATGTGGTACTTCAAAAAAGGATTCCTTCATTTCGAGTTTGAAATTCTTTTGTTTAGGACTATAGTCCTAAGACATGTAAAAGGAAAAGCATATGAAGACGGTTCCTTATACCATGTTAAAAGGAAGTCTCAATTATGCTATGCTATATACTAGGCCAATATCTATTTTGCAGTTGGCATGGTAGGCGAATATAAATTTAAATCTAGGATTACTTAACTTAGTGGGAGTAAAGCATATACTCAAATATCTGAGGAAAATGAGGGATTATATGCTTGTCCACTAAAGTGAGGATTTGATAGTTACTGGTTACACAAATATTGATTTGTAGTCTGATTGTGATTAATGGAGTTTGACTTCAGGATATGTGTTTACTCTAGGTGGTGAAGATACACATTAAGCGTAAGTATCATCTCATTAGAGAGATACTAAAGCGTGGGATGTAGTAGTAGATAAAATAATTTATGCAATAAATCTGGCTGAAACTTCTTTCCAGACCTTATCTTAGAGTGACTATGATTTACTCTAAAGGGAAATAAGTGTCAAATATATGCAAAATTGTTTTTGAGGGCAAGTGGGAGATTGTTAGGGTTTGTACCCTAAAATCCAATTTATTGGCATGTTATAAATAATTAAATAATTTAATTATATGAGACTATTTATAAATGAACTAATGAGACATTATCATAATCCTTGAGATGCATTGTATGTGATTTAGTTACAGAAGATATAAACCACAAGTTCCTTGTAAACTCAAAATATAGTTTGTAGTCGGTGATAAAATTGAGCGTTTCATCTGCGAAGACTATAACACATTAACTAAGATGGTTTATCTTGATTATGAAAGTGGAAACTTCTAGTTGATCTGTTGATATATCTTAAGTGTGTAAGACATATTGAACTGGATCGCTGTGAGATTAATTATTCAATTAACAACTGTCACCTGAATAATTAATCTCACAACTTCTATTTTCATAGACTCTTAATTCTGAAAGAATAGTGTACCCGATCATGAAATGTAGGTTACTTTGATATATCAGGAGTGAGATCTAGATTAACGATCAAAACCTAAATATGTTGGGTAACCACATATAGTGTTGAAGGAACACATATTCTCAAGATGGAATCCATAATCTCTTTCTATAGAGACACAAAATATTCCATTGAGATAAATTTAATAAAGTTGGTTATTCAAGGCTGGCCACTTTAGTAAGAGTTACTAAAGTTTATATATTATGAAATTAGATTTTATTAATATGAATAACTAAAAGATTAAACAGGGTACTCAAGGAATAAAATAGTTGTTTACAAAGTGACAGTTTATTATGATTTTGTTCACTATGGATATTTCATGGAGGGGTCGAATGGTATCATATTAGAGTCTTGGGAAATAATTTATTAATAAGGCCTATAGTGCAATTATATTTCCATAGTAGTACTTGTTATATAATTAATGGTAACTTTGGTCTTGTCATGAGTTGACAGATAAGTCTGAAGCCCATTAGAGCTAGAGCCTTATTATTCCCTTTGGTCCTATCCCAAGCCACACACTTTAGCCCAATTGGGTTGCCCAAAAGGCCAACCCAATTAGATAATCAGTTATTTATTTAATAAGAGTTATTAAATAAAGTAACCGCCAAGGTAGTTAAAATGTACGTATGATTAAAAGGAAGAGAAAACAGTTTTTCTCTACAGAATCTTGGAAATACACTTTTCCAAAGGAAAATCAATGTACACAAGAACTGATTGAGAGACCACTAATCTCGAGCACTATGTGGAATTGGGATGAAAATTAAAGGTATTCTCAAGTCTTGTTTTTGAATTTTATTGCACATGATCTTGTTCTTTTAGGAGTAAAGTACCTATTCTCTGTAGAATCAATGGCATCTTGGAGGCACTAGTCACAGATATTTGCTTTATGCTTCATTGTCACATCATGTTTTATCCATCTTCCTAAATTGTACATTAAGATGTTGTCTTGAGTTACGCCATGCCAGTTTTAAAATTCTAATTTACATTTCGAATAATTTGGATGTAGGTTGTGATACTTATTCTAATAAATGATATTTTAAAAAATTAGAAAGGCAGAGTTCTAAGTCCAAAAAAAATGTGAGTTCTAATGTTACAAGTATTGAATTTAATCAATGTTTAGGCTATGTAAGCTTCTCACTGTCACTCACTGACAGATATTTACCTAAAACCTTGCATGTTTATGCATGTCAAATAGAGAGAAACAGTTGGGCACATTGATGCAGATGCAAGTTTTCCCTTACTAGCTTCTAACTGTCACTCACTGACAAATATTTCCCTGAAATCTTGCATGTTCATGCATGTCAATTTTTTTTGCTTGGGCTCGACTTGTTTATTAAACGAGCCTAAAACTAAGGCTCAAGCTTTGCTTATTTAAAACTAAGGCTCAAGTTGAATGCCAGAAAATACCAACTTATCTATGTTTTGGCAATGAACTTTGAGAAAGTAACTTGTGCTTAATTATTAAAGAAATTTTAATCATGGATTTCTTATTGTTTCTTTACATATAATTTTTTTTTAATGCTTCTCATATAATAATTTTATTTTTGAATGATAAAAAAATCAGTCTCTCTTTCAAAAGAAAAAAGAAAAAGAAAAAGATAATTCACTAAATTGCTAAAGATAAACATTCAATCCCCCATTCATTAAATATAAAAACAATTCACTAAATCATAAACAATCTCTCGGTCATCATTTAACACAAATCACTGTCATTTTAGTAATCGAAAATAATCATGTAGTGGAATTTTTCTAGCATTTTCTATAATTTTGGAACATTCATTTTCTTTTGAAAGCACTAGATTTGATGTCAACTTATATCGCAAATATTAAGACTAGTTGTGCTTGGCAAAAAACAATTATTAAGTACAAAACTTAACAAAATCACATATCAAAATTATTATTAAGCACAAAGAGAAAGAAACAATACCACTGTTTGCACGTTTTTTGTTTGCATGTCTTGCCCAATTGTGCTTGGCAAAAAGTCCAATATATGTATACATCTTTCTAAACTAAAGTCAATGACACATAAGTACTAGTGACTATTATTGTCATTCATAGGGATGTAAATCTACAAGTACAAATAAACAATGTATTAGTATGTGTTAATGTAAAATACAAAGTGTGTTGAGTAAAATTACATGTTCACAAAACATCAATTATGACATATACTTGTCATCGTCCCTATATGTATTTTTAAACCATTCCAGTGTGGATTGCCATCTTCATCAATCAATTTTTGCTACAAGCATATATATAAAGAAATAAGTAAGTATAAAAGGGACTTCAGTGGGGGGCACAAATGTAAAAGTACTGTTAGATGTGATATTGGTGCTACCCAATGTAACAATGGAACTGTCAAATGTAAGAAAAAAAATTAAGGAAACCACTAAATGTGACAAAAGATCTGTCAAATGTGATGTTGGTACTGCCAAATGTGACAATGGAACCATCAAATGTGAGAAAAAAAAAAGGGAGCCACCAAATGTGACAAAAGAATAATCACATGTAATGTTGGAACTGCACAATGTGAGGATGAAACCGTCAAATGTGAGAAAAAATAAAGGAACCACCAAATGTGACAAAAGTACAGTTATTTGTGATGGTACTGTACAATATGAGGATAAACCCGTCAAATGTGAGAAAAAAAATAAGGGAACCATCAAATGTGACAAAAGTACTGTTAAATGTGATGTTGGAACTGCACAATGTGAGGATGGAACCGTTAAATGTGAAAAAAAAATAAGGGAACTACCAAATGTGACTAAAGAACTGTCACATGTAATGTTGGAACTGCATAATGTGAGGATGAAACTGTTAAATGTGAGAAAAAAAATAAGGGAACCACTAAACATGACAAAAGTACTGTTAAATATGATGTTGGAACTACACGATATAAGGATGGAACCGTTAAATGTGAGAAAAAATAAAGGAACCACCAAATATGACAAAAAAATGTTACATGTGATGTTGGAACTGCATAATGTAAAGATGAAACCGTCAAATGTGAGAAAAAAAAATAAGGGAACTACCAAATGTAATAAAAGTACTGTCAAATGTGATGTTGAAATTGCACAATGTGGAGATGGAACTATCAAATGTGAGAAAAAAATAAAGAAATCACCAAATGTGACAAAAGAACTATCACATGTGGTGTTGGAACTGCACAATGTGAGGATGGAACCATCAAATGTGAGGATTTGGTAACTTGGTATAGCAAGTTGCCTACTAGCGGGTACCGTACCCCTAAAAAAATGGGGGGTATGGTAGAATTACCCTAAAAAAAGAGAGACTAAATTACAAATTGAACATTCTAACTTTGCCTAAAATTCAATTTAGTCATTTAACTCACTTTCATACAATTTAGTTATTTAACTTTCAACTTTGTTCAATTCAATCGTCCCATTAGTCTTCGTCAAATTTGAACAGAACCTTCAAAACGATATAGTTTTGTATTGAACAAAGTTGAGAGTTAATGGTGCAATTTCAACAAAGAGTAACCGGGAAACTAAATTGAACAAAATTGAAAATTAAATGACTTAATTGGATTTTAAGCAAAGTTAAAAAGTGTAATTTGTAATATATACGCAACTTTCCATTCGAGAAAATATAATATTAAGTGAGCGTTTGGATTTGCGATTTCTCCCCCTGCGTTTGTGTTTTTTGTGGTTTTTTTTTTGTGATTTTTTTTTTTATAACGCCTCTTACACTGTTCATGGGACATGAACAATACATTTAGGCTTATGAACAAGAAACCCCACTGTTCATGCATGCGGATTACACTGTGTAGGAAACATTGTGCACTGTTCACGCACTGTTCATAGGACCCACAACCACTTTATTAAAAAAATAAATAAAAATAAGTCTCACAATACTATTTACACATTTAAAAATTATTTTATTATAGTGTATGTTTTTAACTGTATCCAAACAGACCCTAAGAATATTGAAAACTTCCTTAAAAAAAAAAAAGGAATACGTTAAGGAGTCATAGACTTTTTTACAATTTGTTTTACAATGTGGTGAGTGCGGAGTAGTTATTGGTAAGAACCATAAAGCATTGATCAAAAAGCAAAGTCACTGAACATTCCTTCAATACGAAGTTACTGAAACACAGCTTTTTTTTTTTTGTTTTTTGATGTAGAACTGAAACACAGCTTAGTGCTGAGTGAGAGAGTGTGATTCAAAAGCAAAACCCTTTTATTAAAGAATCCATAGACTGTGTCTTTGGGTTTTTTTTTTTTTTTTTTTTGTTCTTCTGTCTTGAGAATCTTTGTGGGTTTGTTGTCTCTCTCATTTTCCTTCTGTCTTTCTTAGTCTTGAATTATGGGCCAAAATCTTGAAGCCATGAACAAACCACGCCCCAGTGCAGAGTTGCTCTATGAACTGGTCAGCACTGGAAACATCGTAGCCATTAAAGCTCTTTGCGAAAAAGGTGTTAGCCTTGAGGTAAACCTCACAATGCTCCTCATCCTCTCCACTTAAAAAAAAAAAAAACTATTTAGACTTTCAAATTTACATACTATTCTTGATATTTTATATGTTTGGGACATCCTAGCAAAAGTAATGGGTATTCACATTGTAATTGGGAATTAAGTGTACAAAAATAAAGGTCATTATAATTAACCAACATTTTTTGTAACAATAAATCAAGAATAAAAAAATTTATCAACTCAGGACAAGCTTTCATCTGGGTCTTTTTTTTTTTTTTTTTTGGTGTTAGTTATCAATATTTTTACACTAAAAGCTTAAGCATAGGTATTGTCAAGAGCCTTGTAGCTCAGTGGCATTGTCTGGTCTCCTTTACGTAGTGAACCAAGGTTCAAATCCTCCTCTATCCCAATTATTATATCAATTGAATTATAAAACGAAGAAGTAGCTACATTCTAGTTATTAGAAATGGACTGGATATAATATAATGAATATCCATCACATAACTTCGATACCAAATTGTGCTATACTTTGTAGGAAGCTTCTTCTATTGAAAATATGGTCTTTCAAAGACTCATATTCACCCATGTCCAGCACTTCTGCGTGACAAATCTGGAACTTGGGATTTCTGTGTTGTGATAATCCGAGAGATTGAAAAGGTGCTTAATGAAGAGTTCACTCCTGTCAATTTGATAGGCAACGTTGCTTTGACCTTTTCATTATTTAGTTATCTTCCTCCATTCATAAGAAACTAAGTTGAGACCGTATCTAGTGTATTTCCTCTATGTCAATTACAAAGAAGTGACATCATTCACTTTGACATTGATAAGAAAGAAATGGTGGAAGTTATGTCTTAATTTTATCTTTTCTCAAATCGAATACTTCGTACGTCAAGTATAATGCTTGATAATTTGGTGTGAAGCTGTATACGATTGCTCTATGTGTGTGTTTACATGGAGACTTGAGTTTTTTTTTTTTGGTTACAGTGGGCTGATAGAGAAGGAAAGACCCCCCTCATTGTGGCGTGCATGAATCCCGAATTGTTTGATGTTGCCAAAACTCTGATTGAATTGGGTGCCAATGTCAATGCTTACAGTCCTGGTATGCTTATGAAAGTACTTACATTATCCAATGGGTCATTGGTTATTATTTTATAAATGGTAGTTGCTATTTGGCTATGTCATTTTTTAAAGTCAGTTATCTCGTTGCATAACATATACAAGGCTATTCATGTTTAATTTGATTCATATTTGAATTATAAACTGGTAATGATTTATTTATATTAATGCTACCAGTAACAGAGAAAGGTAATAAGTTAAGCTTGTATGGAAGTTTAGCCAATAATACTACTATGAACATGTAAGTTGATTTCAATCTTCTTCATTATTTTTGGAATAGGGCGTCATGCGGGTACTCCTTTACATCATGCAGCAAAAAGAGGCTTGGCACAGTCTGTTAAGTTACTTCTTTCCCATGGAGGTTTGTCATGAGCTAGTAATGTGGGTTATGTCTTTGTTGCTGTAATAAACCTATAAATTATCTACAAGTGTAACAATTATTTGTTGCAAATTGAAAGACCTAGTCTATTGATTCGTGTTTTAGCAAATGCTCTGGTGAGGGACAATGATTCTCAAACTCCACTTGATGTTGCTAGAATAAACGGGCATACCAGTATTGTTCGTGAGATTGAGGTATGCTTGACATATGTAGAAGTAAAAAATTACTCAAGAGTTTTCTATCTGTATCTGTATGGTTTTATATGGTTAAACTTTTACTTTTTATTTGTTGCATTTTAGAAAAGTATTTGCCATTTCTCTGGCTGGCTGCGGGAATTTTATGGTCCAGGCTTTCTTGAAGCATTAACGCCTCAACTGTTATCAAGAGAAATGTTTGTATAGCGTTCATTTTTTATTTATTGTTAATTCATTTCATGTTATGCTCTTTGCATAGAATCATTTTTCTTGTAAAAACAATGTTATGTCATTAATATTCCAGCACCACTGGGACTTTGCCAATGCAAATTATAGATTCAAAATCTACTCTTACTTTCAAAGGGAAATTTGAAGTGTTCTGTTATTATAAACAATGCATATAAATATGCACTGATTAGAGTTCATTACTTGCAGTTGGGTTGTTGTTATACCTTGGGATTCCAGTAATTCTACAGTGCCTCGCAAAATGGAGCTCTTCATTTATCCTGATTTGCAGGTACAGCAGAACGTAATTGGGGAGCTTTTTGGTAGTATTATGACCTGAATATCATTGTTTGTTGAAATATATTGTCCTTTTTGTTGCCAAAACCTGTTATGAAATTGTATGATGATGAGAGAGATTACCACAGTGTGGCTAGCATGATCCCAAGTATGGCTTAAAAAGTAGAAGTGTAGTATGATCCCAAGTATTGATAATTCTGTTGACATTCCCTCCTCAAATTGGAGCATAGATGTCCCTTTTGCCTTTCTTGCATGCAAAGATAACTGTGAGCATGTGTCTTAGCCTTTCTTTCTAGGTATTCACTTGGTCACTTAGTTGCTCACCTGTTTGTACTTAAAAGGCATGAATTAAATTGAAAATATTCTATGATAGAAGAAACTAAGAAAGGCTTCTTATCTTTTTGCCTTATTAGTCCCTTTTCTTTTTTAATCTCTTTATTCTATTTTTGTGTCATTTAGGGAGATTTTTTATGGAAAATATTTTTTTATTGGTAAGTAACACGCACACTCTGTCGGTCTTGAACGCATGACTTTACCCTCCTTATTATTAAGGGAGGAGGAAATGTCATTTGAGCTAGAGCTCATTGGCAAGTTTTGATGGAAAATCTTGTCTACCATACACATCTCCCTCATCCCTTTATTTTTATTTATATTTAAAATAAGCAATGTTACTTAATTTCCTTTAAATTTAAATTAACTTTTTGGGTAAAGGAAAGGTGGGCTTTGATGGGTGGTTTACTCAATTCAGTCTTTGTTCAGTTGCCCAGTTCAGTTGCCCAGTCCTCCTCCTCAAGATAGATGCCAATAACTATGACGGCATTATGTATTCATACTTATTGTCATTGAAAATGTTGCTATCTATCAGTTATGAGAGAAAAGTCCTGATTTAAGGATCCAATACAACATGCTTATAGGTTCATCTCATGTGTAAAAATTCAAGTCCCAAAATGGTCCCTTTCCACTTTTTAATAGTTCCCTTTAAGTAGATAATGACGGTGTTATTTAAACTAGCATTATCCACCATCGTAGTGAAAACGCCATCAATATTCCTATAGCAGAGAAGGATGAAGCACAAAGATAAGTACCCATTCTCATGCCATGTGGCAGTGCCTAAGAACCACATAAATAAGTGAGAAATTTATTGCTGCGGCAACAATAATCAATCGGCCACCAGCCATCAACAGGACTGCTGAGTGTGGCTGTAGCAACTCAAACACTACAATTTGGATCCAAGTAAGATTTTTAGAAACCAAATGATGCATTTAAGAAGCAGTTTAAGATCCTTATAGAGGGGAAAATCCTCACTAGGAAAACCATGATGTGTTAGCAAAGCCCCTCTCTGGTGGAAAATCTCGAAAATTTGTTGAGCCATCGTTACAACAACCTCAAATACTGGTTGGCTAGAAGCTGAACTTGTAGATTATTTCCTTCTAAGAGTTGTGTAATATGTCTTATGGTTTGTTCTTCAAATCATAGGAACTGTCTTACACTTTCATATGCTACTGTCATTTATTTGTTTCAAACTGTAATTTTGATCAATGAACAGAAGGCACAGCCTCGTACAGTTATTGCTCTTTGGAAGGCCAAAATTGAGGAACCCAAGTTTCAGCAAAAGGATCCGGCGCTCATTATATTTGACCAGCCTACTAGTAATTTCTTGCCAATGAAACTATTATCTCTGGAGCATTTATAATGGAAATATTTTTTACATAAATAATTAATTTATGTGGACCCTGAAGAATCTCTATTTGTCATGGTTTTCTTATGATATAAATGTTATGTTATTATCATGATGTCTTAGTCTGAAACTTTTTTGCTTTCTTTTATGGAGTGGGGGATACCTATCTTTTTAGTAGGTATTTTGTAAACATAGAACTGAAGCAAATGGTGTTGTAGCCTCGTGACCTGGTTTGCTCTTAGCATGCCTACCTGCACGGAGAAATGGAACTTTTGAATACTGAATTGGCTGTTTTTATCTTTGAAGTGATAATAATCATGTAAGTAGCATGTCACCTCTCTAGTGCAGGTAGCAATATCTTAAACCTGGCATACCTTTAAAAGTGAATGTCTCTAACCATTTATTTTGGCATTCTGATGGTCTCACTTTCGTTTTTATTTTTTTACTTTAAATTATTATCATTAAATATAAATAAGTTGTACTTGGTATCTGCACATGGACACATTTTTGCGCCTCAGAAAAGTGAGAAGCGATATGGTTCCAAAGTTTTAATAAACAATTTTCATACATGTTTACACAAATGTTTAATGTTCTTTTAGACTCTTGCTTTTATAGCCTCCTTTTGTCATTAATTTAATTTAATGAGAAAGGGATATCATGATGGGCTCATTTAGTAACTCTAAATTGATAGAACTGCTCCAGTTAAATTTTTACTTTTTTGAGTTTGTCCCTAAATGATCAATAGTTGAGACTGTGACAACTAAAATATGAACAGTAAGAGGGCATGTGCTACTGAGCACAGTTTATGCTTACTGTTTTGAAACAGCATATACTTAATGTCTGTTCTCCTTTCTGAGCTTTTCTTGTCTATTGATCATATCTTTCTTTATCAGGAACTCGGAATACGCTTACATCTCCCCTTGAGGGTGATAAACAGCAACTTCAACAACTTTATAATGCATGCATAGGAATTCCTGAGGTAAATCATCATAAACTGTTCACAGATTGTAGTTCCACTCACTAGTACATGCATGTTGCCTGTATTTTCACATGTCGCACATGATAGTTACATAGGCTTTTGAACTCTGTTGGTATGGATGACTGCTTACAGAAATTGAAACCATGTGCCTCAGTCCTCACTCTCGATAAAATGTATTCATATTTTCATCAGCAACATGGTGCCTTATGAAGGATAATTTGTCCTGTATACTACCAGGAATATATTCATTTCTTTTAAGGATTTTTTTTTTACCAAGACAAGCAATTATTGCATGATCATGTGGATTTTTAATTAACAAATAGGAATACATGATGGAGTATGTTTAAACATCCTCTTCTAAAACATATTAATGACAGATTAATTTGAATGCAAATTGCTCTCAGTTTTAATTATGAGACAATCTACTTGCACGTTAATAGTAGCTAGTTTTAGGTGAGGATGTTGAATTGATCATAGATCAGTCAATTGGGTGGGATGGAGGCTTGCCTAAGCTCATCCCAAATAAGTGTGTGCTCATCAAGCTCATCCCAGCCCAAATTCAATTCTAAAGTTGACAGCTTCTGAGCTCAGCCCATTTTGTTTGGGCAAGCTTCTAGCTGAGTTTGGGCTGGCCTGTGATTAATACCACTAAAACTTAAGAGCACTAGTAATAGTGGTGCTAAATAGCTATATAGTTATTTTTAGCACTACTAAAACTCAAAATGTACCCTGCAATAGTGGAGCTAAAGCAATATTTTTTTGCTACGCAGCTACAATGCATAGTTATTTTTGGTTGTGCACTGTAGCTGAAAGGTAAATTTTTTTTTTTTAATTTTGCGTTCACACTACTTTTTTTATTTTTTATTCTTTTTGCATTTTATTTTCCTTTCTCTATGTCTCTCTCCTCACTGCCTCTCCATCTCTTCTTTTTTTCTCCACAGACCCATTGCCGATCTGCACGAGCCCAGCTGCCACAGACCCATCATCGCCGACCTAACCCATTTCGGCCTCTCTTCTCTATTTTCGTCGATTTGGCTTGTGTTTCGTCTTTGTGTTTTGGGCTGTACTTCTATTTCAGCTTTGTGTTTCGGGTTGTGCTAGTGTTGTGCCGGGCTATTGTTTTGGGCATGGGTTTTGGTTTGGGTGTGCTGATTTTTCTGCTTTTTCTGTTTCGGCTTTGTGTTTCTAGTTTTAATAGGCACTGCGGGGTTGTGGTTGTGCAGTGATTTTTTTGGGTTTGATGGTGATTGTGGTTGTGTGTTGGTGGTTGAATGAAATATTATTTTATTGTAATGTTTATATTATTTTATTGAGTTAAAAGCTAAAATAAAACCACTGCTGTAGGATGTGAGAAGGTAAAATAGATAAAGTGACTTTTTGTAGTGCTAAAAAACTAAAAATTTGGCTCTATTACTGTGATACTCTAAGATAGATTTAATTCATGAAGTAATTTTAGCAAGGTATTTTGACCCCCAAGACATATGGGTTTGTATTATGTGTCTTGACAAGCAAAAATCTTTTTTGTGATTGATTTATTTGAGGACCATTTATTGCATGTGTCCTAGAAGTCTTCCATAGACTCCAGTGTTGACTCCGTTGGTTGAAAAAAGACTTTCGAAAAAAACTATAGTTCCATCTAACGTTCAGCCTTGTATTATTGATCACATTGTTGTAAACATGTCCAATTTGAAAGGGCCCAGTGATGAGGAACCATGAAAGGGCCCAGTGATGAGGAACCATTTGGAACACATAAATGGTTGCCTTTGAATAGATACCATCATGAAATAAAAAAGGAAAAAAAGAAAAAAGGAGATAAAGACGTTTAAGCACTCTTCCCATACTTCGACAAAGTAAGGACCTTGACTTGCATAGTAGAAATCAAGGAATGCTGTTAGCTTAAAGCATTACAATCAATATCAAGCACGTTGTCAAAATTTGGCAAAGAGAGGGTAGGATATTTAATCAAGAGAAATGCTAACGAGTGCCCTTAGGGCACTGGTTAATAATCTATTTAAATAAAGTTTTTATGAGAAATGAAAAAAAAAAAGTAATTAATATTTTGACAGTTTTTTTCATTTTCCATAAAAGTGGTATCAAAAATCAATACCACTAAAACTTAAGATAGATTTAATTCATGAAGTAATTTTAGCAAGGTATTTTGACCCCAAGACATATGGGTTTGTATTATGTGTCTTGACAAGCAAAACACATGGGTTTTCTTGATGATTTCAAAGTTCTTGTCAACATTATTTGCCTACTTGAACTCCTTTCAAGTATTTGGTAATAGACGTAATGATGGTGCTGAATCCTTTGATGAACCACTGATAGGACGATACAAGACCATGAAAACTTTGAATGTCATAAAATGATTTTGGCATAGGCCAGCTTGTGATTGATTCGGTTTTTGCTTTGTTCTATTTTTATCCCCTTGTTAGAAACGAAATAGTCCAAAAATACAAGGCCACGGTAGAGAAGTGGCACTACTTCAAGTTGCTGAACAACTTTTGTTCCTTTAAAAGTTTGAATACTTATTGAAGTGGCACTAATTGTAGATGTTCCTTTAAAGAACATAGCAGTTACCATAGTGTGGCATTTGAGTCCTTTTGTTTGTATCTATAGAAGCTATTATGCACAGCTAGGATCATATTGAAGTTTGCATCTCAATTATCTTCCGGTAAGTAGAAATCTTGAATGCATTGTTTTACTTTCAATTATCAAATTCACCTTTGGTTTAGAAGTTCTAAAAACTTCAGGATTTTCTTGATTTAGAACTGTGGAATAGGTTCTCCATGAGGGGAAATTACGCCTCCCCCAGTGCCTACCCAAACCTCAACTCCAGAAGCTGCACCTCAAACTGATGAGAGTGGCACTTATAATGGGTGGGGTGTGCCTGATTCTGGGCCAGTTGGCAATCCAACTCAACATGCCCAAACCAGTGATAACGTGTCCCCATCTGCTCCACCTATTCCTGAGGATTTGGATGGAGCTTCTGTAAGTGTAACAAATGATGTGAAAGATGAGGGCAGTTCTTCCTCATGTGCGATATGTTTTGAAGCTCCAATAGAGGGAGCTTGCATTCCCTGTGGCCACATGGCGGGTTGCATGGCTTGTTTGAATGAGATCAAAGCCAAGAAAGGGGCTTGCCCTGTTACTGTATTCCGGGGCAAGATAAATCGGGTTGTTAGGCTTTATGCCGTCTGATAGGTGAATAGATTATGATTGGAGCTGGCCTGCAGGTGGGATTGATTCAAGATTTTCACCTATTCATCTTAATATATGTGGATTTATCATGAGCTTGTAGCATAAATTTAATGAGGCTATGTAGATAAATATGTACACAAGGCAGAGGTTTTTTTTTTTTTTTTTTTAGGTGAGCTTGTAACATGCATTTCATGGGGCACTGTGGATATAAGTGTAAGCCACAAGACCCATGCTACGAATGTACTGTATAGCTAGGGAGGAACTTCCCATACTACAAGCAGTGAACGTAGTGGCCGAAATTTTATTGCGCTAAAGTTAATTTTTTAAATAAAGTTTTTCTTCCTTCAAGAAGGTCCGAAAATTATATCTTGTACCCGGGTACACCATATACTATCTCCAAGAGGTTAGGGTGGGGACGGGTTCTACTTCTCCAGCCCTACCTCGCCTTGAAAATATATATAATTTAGTGTTTTATATTCATATTTTAGTTATAACTAGTCGTAGATGGACAAAATGGGCTTCTACCCTTTTTCAGAAAATTAAACATGCGTTTGCCCTTCTTTCCAAACTAAATAGGGAACTGCCCTTGTTTTATAACTCGATACTAGTAAAATCGAGTTTAAATAAAGAACTCGATATTACTATGATCGAGTTATTCGGACCCTTGTGCCACACTGGCACAGCAGACGTGGGTTTTCCCCAATAAAAGAAAGTCATTCATAACTCGGGAACCGTAAGAGCGAGTTTTGTTAAGCAGTTTGAATCAATAGGACCCTAACGTCTCACAACCCCTATTCACTCACTCTCTCCCTGTACACTCTCTTTCCCTCGCTCTCTGTCATCACTCTCTCCCTCGCTCGCTCTGCGATCAGGCTTCCCGAGTATTCCTCACTCTCCATCAGTCTCACTCTCCCTATCCAGTCTCCCTCAGTCGTCCTTGCTTGCCGTCGTCGTTCCTTGCCGTCGTAGTTTCTTCCCGCCGCCGTTGATGACAGGTACTGTCCTCTCCTCTGATATCTTTTCTGATCTTGGTTAATATTAGGTTGTGTTTTATGTGGAATTTTGATTATTTTGTTGAAACTTACTTAAAAAGTAGTAAACTTACTAATGTAGATGAGAATTTTGCTGTCTTTTTATATGCTGCGATGATGATGATGTAAAGTATTTATTGCTATATGGTTATGTCTGTGTGATTTTCTAATTAATGAGAAATTTGTTGTCTTTTAACATGCTGCAATGATTATTTTCTCATTACCGAGTTTAAATGTGGTTGGGGTTTTGACGGTGGGTTTTGGCAAATCGAGTGGTGGTGTTTCAGTGATGTCTCTGGGTTTGTGTAAAATGTGTCTTATCTAGGCATGATTTTGTTATAGTTGTTGTAAATGGTGTCAAACTAATTACGTTTGAGTGTAAATTGTTGTTGTAAACGGTGTAAAATGTGTCTGAACCTGAACCCATCTCGTAAAGGTTGGTTTGGACAAAGATTGGTTCTATTGGTTACGTATTAAGAAAAAAATGATGAAAATGATGAGACTGGTTGTTTGAAGCAGTCTTCTGTAAATCCAAGATGTTCTGCCCATAATAACATCCTATATACATAAATCTATGAAATACAATACACATTCACATGAAACAGAAATAAGTCCAGTTAAAAACTAATAAGGAAAAAGTTAACAAGGAAAAAGTAGGTACTTCTTTTGGTTGAAATTTTGGCGAAGTTTATTTTGCAATTGATCCATTTCAAAGTTTTCAAGTTTTTTATCAATTGCAATGATCTTTTCAACAATTATTTTTAATTCAAAGACGTCGGAGACACACACCCACATCTTCAACTCAAAATAAGTTTTGACGTTCTCATCATTGTACACATATTGGGCGAGTGTGGTCTTCCCCAGGCCACCAATTCCCACTATGGATACGAACGAAACGTTCTCTTCCACATCAAAGTCCAATAACAGATCAATGATGGCCTTCTTATCCTCTTCTCTCCCGATAACTTATTCTTCAGTTACAAATGAGTGAGTTTGTGGTCACTTCTAAATTCGCTCCTTGATTATTAATACTTGTAATTTACACACTGAAGTATATTATGATGTAGCTTACATTACCATTTCATCAATATCTATCCTATTTTCAGCATTAACCATTAATTAGCTTAATTATTACAATTGCAATTTATAAAAATTCAACTTTTATTATTTAATATATTATATTAAAGGTAAAATGCACTACGATCCCTTGAACTTTTATAGTGTTGCACTAAGATGCTGTTAACTTTTTTTTGTTTTCATCAATTTAATATATCAACTTTGACAATGTACCTAATAGACCTATTATATGTCAAAATTCCATCAATTTGCTAATGAAAAAGTGTATGGTGATATACTAAGGTGCAATTTTTGAATTGTGACTTAGTGAATGGAAGAAGAAAAATCTCTCAACCTCAGTTGGCCCCTCACTTTCTCTAATTTTTTCTTTGTTTTCTTGGCAACCATAAGATGTATTTGTTTGGTTGGCGAGAAAACAAAGGAAAAACAAGGAAAAGTGAGGAGAGAGAGACCTCAATGGAGGCTAAGAGATTTTTCTGGTTTCAATAGCAATGGGTGAGCTAGAAGTTGAGTTGGGATTTTGTTATAAACGTGGTGTGTTTTAATTTAATAAGTTAAGTCACATTACTAAAGTTGCACACTTATAATACTTTGTCACAGTCACTTTTTCAAATTGACAAAACTTTAACATAAGTGTTCTATTTGGTACAATGTCAAAGTTGATGTGCTATATTGAAGAAAAATAAAGTTAAGTGGGTTTTAGTGCAATAACATAGTAGTTAGGAGGTCTTAGTGCATTTTACCCTCATATTAAATTTAAATAGATCCTGATTGGGATTTCAATACCTCTCCTATATCTTCTAATCCTTCCCCTACTTTCAACTAAAGGGGAGAAATGGTGAGATATGATTAGTGTGAATCTGTGAAAATGAAGCTAGCTATGTATTCAGGATTAAAGATAGTACAAATTTTTGTCTATGAGGTGAAACTGTAAGTAAATGGCCATTTCCAAATGAATCTTCTTACAAATTATTCTTTACGCCCAAACCACGCTTTTGCGTACTGTAACTATCATGGCCTCGTTTTGGGGGCTCATTATTAAATAGGCTTGTGGGCTAAAACCAAGCTAAAAGTACTATTTGACAATGAGTACTGTGAACTTTGGTTCAAGACTGGCCCAAGTGAAACTAAAAGTAGTTCAAGCATGGTCATGTCTAAAAGTGTAGGAATGGGAAGCTAGGCACATAGCTGAAATGATCAATTCATGACCACCAAGTAGATGATAGTCACACATAGGCAGCTTTTTGTTCTAGCTTATAACTTTGCATAGTGATGAGGAGGTTTGTTTACTTTGTTATCATTTTTTTTTCCGTTTATGCATTTACCCATATAGTTTTTTTTTTTTTCTCTGTACAGTATCACAAGGTTTCTTGTTGATTTGAATTTGATCATTTTACTAATAAAATTCTGTGGTGTTTAAGTTTGTTTTTGTGATAAAGTTCATTGTTGTTTCATTTACAAAAATATTGATATCATGAGATAGCATATTGTTTTAGGTTGTTGGTCTAGTGAAATCTTTTTCAAATTAAACTTTATTGCATTGTTTTTTCTCTAAACTTTTTTCATCTCATAAAATGCTCCATTATTGTTGTGTTTTAGTCCTTTTTTGGACATCTATATGTTTCGCCTCATAAGTTTATTATGTTCATTGGGTCCTTAGGAGTAGGCCAATCTCCTCTTTTTAATAAGATTATGTGCTTGGTTGGTTACTTTTTCAAAGTAAAGTTTTTTGAACTTTATTTTTTTTTAGGTACAGCTTTTTGAATTTGGTTGGTTACTTTTTTTTGAACTCAATGTTTAGGTGGTGTACAAAATTAATAAGGAAAAAGTTAACAAGGAAAAAGTTAATGGAGCAAAGAAAAGGGTGTTGTTTTCACATTCAATGAGGAGTCCATCTAAACAGTTTTGCATTTATTTTTAAATTAAATTAAATGAAGCATCTATAAAAAGAATTACTAATAGAGTTGAATTACTTATAGAGTTTTACTTAAAAATTATGCAATGCTCATGGATAAGCCTTGATATACAGAGTTTGTTTGGCAAAGATTATTTTTGCCAACTTATTTTAGTACTTAGCTTATTGGGTTGAAGTCGGTGAATCTGAGATTCTTGTTCGAGTGGTCCTGCACCCTTTGGTGAAAATGACATGCATTTTGTTGTAGATTTTATTGATTTTCATTCTTTGTGATTAAATCTTTTGATTATGTAATTTTTTAAGGAGAATACTCTGTAATTTTTCACCCTTTTGTTAAACAAGAAATGGTATTCACTGGAACATCAAACTGCTCAAGTAACTTCAAGGAAAAAATGAGTGCATTTACTGTAGGAAACAACATTCACTCCATCATTGTGGTTTAATGAGGTTGGTACATTTTGATTGACTATTGCTTACAGCTAATATAGGGGAACAGGAGTAATACTTGTAACGACTCACCAAGCAGGGAAATAGACCCAGCATAAGCCTAAAATTTGAAAATGACTCACCAAGCAGAAAATTGATTAGAATTAACTCCTAAAATATTGAAATAGGCCTACCAAGCAGGGAAATGGGCTGACTAAGTCATGGTATGCTTGCATATCTAGTGATAGAAATGTAGAATAATTAGTATAAGTTTCTAGATATTAAGTTGAGAACTCGAGCCCAAATGACCTATAGCTGTAGGGATCCTAGTGGTCCATCGTAAATGGGCAATTGCGTAGGACATAAAACGGGGAGCTATTAAGGATGACCTTATAGAGAGTGTTACTTTGTTGAAAAGACCAAGTTTGATTGAACAGGTTTGAGAATAAAATACCTAAACATTGAGTTGTTGCAATTTATATTTACTATGTGACTGCACTGGTCTTAAGCCATAGAGTTGATTGTAAATGTCCTTGGGGGAAGATCACATATTGTGTGTCGCATGGTGAAATTTAATGTCTTCCCTCCATATGCAGCTCCTAATAATTGTAATTGATATTTGCCTTGTTAAAATCAATTTCAAAGACATCATACACCAAAAAGAACTCTCACATGTAAATATTGCTTAGACGTTGAACATGCAGGTATCAATCAAGTTTGTAGCACATTAATTAGTCATTTGTTTGTTTGTTTACTTCAATTACAAATAATAGGAAAAAAAAAAGTGTTTGCATGTAAAATTATGGCAAGTTCTTATTTATGTAAGCTTCAATTTTATTTTATATTAATTGTGGTTTACTTGTCAGATAATTGCTAATAATCTATTTGCTGCCATGTCAGATATGCAGCCACTAGATAGAGTGCGGCCTGGACCCGACGATCTTACCCAGTTGACCTGGCAGCCGAATCATCGGTCAACTCCACTTTGGAGCCATGCCGCCGACGAGGTATGTAGTTGTATTATTAATACATGTCTGTTTTATAATTACCTCGTGTGCACTACCTAACATAAGACTCGTCCCTGTGCAGGAGGTGCCTGGTATGCTAAAGGTTCGACGCCGTAAATGTGTATTGCCGCAGGGTGGGCTAGACCCACGTATCATGCAATGCATAGATGTAGCGGGTTTGACCGGTTTATTCAAGGTTCCTGATATGGAAGTCGACCACGCATTGATCACGGCCTTGGTTGAGCGGTGGCGTCCGGAGACGCACACGTTCCACTTTCCCCATGGAGAAATGGGTATCACCTTGCAAGATATTGAGGTGATGCTGGGGATTCCGGTGGATGGGTTGCCTGTTACTGGGAGTACATCCAAGCAATGGAACGTGCTGTGCCGAGAGTTGTTGGGCCATGAACCTCCGCCCGTGATACCAAACTCAAACAAGTCTACCCTTACTGGGGCGAGGATAAAATACATCTGGCTTGATCAACAGTTTCCCGCTCCCCCAGCTGCGGATGCCGGTGACGAAGTCATACAACAACATGCCCGCTACCACATACTTGTACGGATGGGGGCCCTGTTGTTCATGGACAAGTCTGTGGACCGGGTGTCACTGTTGCCTTTGCAGTTGCTCAACCCAATCAGCAATGCGAGACGGTATAGCTGGGGCAGTGCAGCATTGGCCTGGCTTTATAGGCAACTTTGTAGTGCATCGAAGAAGGAAGCGATGCAGATTGGAGGAGCACTGTTGTTGGTGCAGCTATGGGCCTATTCAAGGTTCCCACGACTATGCCCTATTGTGAGGCCGCCTCTACCTCCAGTGCACTCAGGGCCCCTTGCCATTAGGTACGTTCATTGAGATCTCGTTACTCAAGCTAAGTGTCTCTTAGGAATAATCATTTACGTGTAATAGTATATTACATTTTATTTGTCTCTTTGATAGAATTGGAAATATGTGAAACTAAGAAACAAAAATAAACTATGTGAAATATAAAGCAAAGTTTGTTAAATGACCAGTTCAGTAACGAGCATTTGTTGACACCCCATGTTTGCTAGGTGGAGCGGGCCAAAATGCACCGCAGAGCATGCGACACACGTCCTTGCTACGTACCGGACGTCGCTGGCTACACTACGGGCAGAGCAGGTACTCGGTTAATTTACGTCCTCAATTTGAGGTTTTATTTTTCGGTTCCCTCAAGTATGTTTCCAAGTTTTTATTTTTATTTTAGTTTGAATGTTTGGATTGTTGTAGGAATGAGTTGATTCCAGAATATTGGTTCCATCCCATCATTTTGCTTGATACTAGGATTTTCATCCCATCATTTAACTCAATTGGAATGTGAAGTACATCACATTAGAACTTCCATTCGCAGCACCTGCATGAATACGAGCAACCATAAACTCAAAAATTCTAAACTGTTAAATCAAAGGCTTCAATTCTTTTATTTTAACCTAGCATAAACAAATATTCTATAATCCAACATTTTTAAAACCTTATATTTGGAGACTTCTTATTATCAAAAGTAGGGGTGTACATGTGCATGGGTCGAATTGGTTTGGATTGAAGGGTTTTTTCCAACTCAACCTAAGAATGTCGGGTTGAGAAATTCCTAACTCATTACATGTGTAAAAACAAACGCAACCTGACTCACGTGAGTCAGGTTAAGTTGGGCTGGATCAATGGGATATATTTAAATTTAGTCATATATATATTAAGTAGAATTTGGCTATATCCTTGATTATGTACGGAAACGTTTGTGATTTACACCCAAACAAACAAGAAAGAAAGAAGAAATTGTCCCTTTCCAAGATGTTTGAACTGAAAAAGTAACTTACCTATGTATATGTCTTTCAAAAAAGCATGTGCAACATGCGCAAAAGATTGAGCATGAAGTCTTTCTTTAGTGCAAGACAAAGTGACTTCAAACCTGTGTTGCAACTAAAAAGAACAACTCCATCAATTCTTACAAATGTCATTAATCTGATGCAATGAAGAGAAGGCACACATATTGTTCATATGTAATTGGTTATAATTCAATGAGAAATTAATTTACCTAAGAGTAGACCAAAGATAATCATATTTGTCTTTGGTTGTATTTGTGTGCTCAAGTAATTCATTTGATTTTAATGATGCATCTTCGAAATTCACGATGACATCCCTCCATTCTTCCCAGCTACTAGTTGAAACAAAATGTTGTGTTTATTTACTGATTCTGGCATTATACACCATTTTAACCTATTTAGATTGCATAAAATAGAACTTTTAGCCTGCCATCAAAAGAGAAGAAAAAAGTCCAACAAAAAAAAAATATATCTGACTTTATATAAGTGGAATGATTGTAAACTTAGAAGATATCAATTATTTTTGCAAAACTCAAACAATATATGCTAGAACTTTTATTTAAAAAATTGAAATTAAGCTTGTGCAGTTTGTAATTAAATAATAAAATGTTATGAGCTCAAAACCATAGTTATTGCTCTGCCTAATAAGTAGACAATTTAGTATTTATTTTTCTAACTCTTAGAATCCAGGATTACAAACATTGTTATTGCTCTGTAAAAAACATTGTTACACACACATAGTTATAAATTACTTTTACAGTCTACTAGCATACTGATCGACTTCGATTTACGTATTCAAGTGGTATATTATGAATTTATACAGTAACATTTTGTTTCACATAGCTAGTAAGAAATGCCGCACACGTCCATTTCTTCTTGGAAGACAACGGCCTAAGTTTAAATAAACAGATAACTGTTAATCAGTGATATATGAGAAAACATAAAGACTTTTGACACATTACCTCTTGTTGTTGACCTAACTGAAAAGTTGTGGAGCACAATTTAATTGCAGCATGCAACTCCTTAAGTTGTCCCCACTTGATGGGCCTTAATAGTCGTACAATTTGTAAAAGTTGTGGATTATTAATTACTACTTTATTCATATAATTTTAGAAGCATGCAACATCTGCTACTCACCATATTCATTAAGAGGAGCTTGATCATAATATGCTGTGATTTACACTGCAGAGCTTGTTCCACATAATTTGTTGCACCAAGGTACTAAGATAAGACATGATTAGTTTCAGATAAATATTAAATTTACGTAATTTCGAACACTAAATTTTATAAGAAAATATATTTAGATAGAAATAACAGTATTTGATGAGGATTATACCATGTCATATTTTACATAACTTCCATTTCTTGCAATAAAAAGTGCTACTTCAAATGCAATGTATCCAGCAAACCTTATATATGTCTTCCCTCCATATTTTTTATAGCTTCAAGATATAATTAAGTACAGTTAGTTTAGTCTTACAATGATTAATAGTCATTTTGTTCTCAGTCATTGAAATATTGTTAATGACTAATGCAATTAATCCAGTACAAGTTTTCTATTACGATAAAAAGCTTTTGCGAAATCATCAACTTGGATTCATCTTACAGCCGTAAGGATGCTCTGGCACCCTCCTCTAAGTCTGGTTTAGATTGAAAACCCTAGTATCTGGTGGTCTCAATTAGCTTTCAATGTTATGCATATGAACATGGTTCTGAGAATGGAATGTGGACATCGGTCAACCTAGATCTTTTACTATTTTATACAGATGAATGCTATTCATTGTTTTAATTGCTTGTTGACTTCATTCTGTTAATATTTTGAACCCAATCTTGCTGTTCCTTTGCTTTCTGCCTAATAATCCCTAAAGATTTTGTGTACGAATAGAATCAATAAACTCCATGCTTTCCATTTTACATATCACAAACATAATCTTTAATTAGTATGATGTCTCACTATCACAAACATAATCCACTTATGCAGATTGTATGGAAGCCGTACACGCATACGTTGGGCTCCCTGCCTGAGTATTGCACTGCCGGGCAGCATATTTGGAGGGCCGAGGTGCCGTTGATATACTTTTGGATAGTGGAGGGGCATCATCCCGAGCGGGTCCTCCGTCAGTTTGGGATGAAGCAACCGACTCCATCTGTTGTGGATACGTCACCTGCCCTTCACAAGATATCCCTCCAGGGAAAATGGGAGAAGGATTGGGAGGCAGAACATGCTATCTTCATTCAGCAATGGGCCAACCGAGTGACTGAAGTTCGCGGGGCCCCTCTCTTGGACGGTGATGATACATACCTCATTGAGTACATGACGTGGTACAATCGCAACACAAGGCGGTACATAACACCAGAGTCTGCGTACTGGGAACTCATGGTGAGGCAACAATTCCTATTTTATGTATGAAACCATTGTTCGATTAAATATCTTCAGCAGCTTTATCATGCATGCAAAACTCCACAATTATTATTGTTGTTACATCTCTATGAGTTTATCTTTCATTATGTTTTTAAGCTACTGCATGATTTAAGTTGTTCATAAATAACTGAATTTGTCTTCATCCAATTTGTTTGCATGAGGAATGGTTAATTGGCAATGACCAATGATGACCACACCTTTGTTCCTATAATTACATTCAAATTTTAAAAACGGTGGGTTGGGTTATTCTTTTATTTTTATTTGTATTTTATTGTTTTTGGTTGGCTTGTAATTTCAAACGGACGGTGCAACTCTTTTTAGTAGTGATAAATTCACATTTCATGATAGTTCATTGTCACACTAGATAGCCTTACCTCTAGGACTGAAAGCTAATTACATATTCCTTGATAGATATCACCTTACTAAACTGTTGGTAGAATTCAATTTCCAACATCTTAAAGGTCATTTAAATTCTTGCAAGTATGCAGCAACGATATGTTATTCACCACTACATTCAAGTATGATATATGTTGTAACTGATGATACTTCCCTTAATGTTGGGCAATTTCAGCTCGTGTTTGATATTTTCAATTGTCATCCATTCGGACGTGTACCTTAGGAAATAATAACTTCATAGTATGTGTCATAATTGCAGTATGATCTTAATGGAGTTGTAACTTCAAAATATATGTCCTGATTGCAGTATGATATTAATGGAGTTGTAACTCTAGTGAAGCCTAGATACACAAATGATAAAAGATATTTTCACTTGTGCTAAGATTGAACTTATGTACAACCAACCAACCATACGTGTTTTTCGGAAGTATTATCTCAAAGTTTAGATTGCATACCCATAAACATAACAGGAAATAGAACATTCGTGACTGCTGGGGTGGAACTATAAATTTCTGCACAGGGGGGTCCAACCCCTATTTTTATATGCAGTCTTTTTAAAGATGTTTAATAGTTATAACTAATATAAGGAGTTCATTAGCTATGTTTACTACTTTTTTCTTTTTATTTTGGAACAGATTTATCCAACTTTGGCATCATACCTATGTTTTGCTTTTATGACGCTGCCTTTGTTTTGTAGGTTCGGACAATGATTAGGTCTATACGGAGGTGCGACGAAGGTTCTGACATGCACAATGACCTTACATATACACTACAGCTTGTGGAGGAGCTAGGCCGACTTAAATTGGCGGATGCGCTTGCAGAAGCAGTTCACGTATGTCGCCTGCAGTTTTCAGCGGATCTGCCCATGATGGTGGATGCATATTTGTCCCCACACCAGGCATGCCCACCCCACCTCTAGTGCATGTGGACCCCACCATGTTAGCTTCATCTGCAACCCCCCACGAGGATGCTGTACAGCTTGAGCTGATACCGGCCGAGGACATTGAGCCTATACAGATTGAGCAGATACCGGCTGAGGACATTGCGTCGGTGGAGGGTTTGCGGAGATCACGGCGCCCTCCTGCGCATGCTCCCAGTTGCGGGACCGGTGATGGTATGTACTTCGTCTACACTTCCCATCTTCTCACCTACTTATACTGCGCATTTGATTGATTAAGTTAATTTAATTATGCTGTTGTGTCTGATGAAACAGGTAAGATTAGACCTATCAGGGCATACGGGCGGAAACGAAAAGATCATTAAATGCCTATTGAACTCAATGCTTACACTTCCGGCCTCTAGGTGACTGGATATTTTCATTTCTGTTTTCTTATAAAGTTGTATCTTTTTTTTTGAGCGAATATATGGTGGAAACGAAATGGCCATTGAGCCTGATTGTCCCTGTGTGCTTATTCTTCATGTGTATAGGTGGCTGTGCATCTTGGTGGCTGTGCATCTGTTTGTGGATCATTGCTTGGGGACTTGTACTGGCTTATTTAGTGTGTTTGTTGTCAACAAATTGTTACATGTAGGATAAAACCCATAAGGTGTATTGTATGTACTGATATATTAGGAAGTTTTTGCTGGGCTTTGAATTTTTATTGCAAATGGACAAATGCCTCGATTGGTATTGATTTGAAGCCAAACTTTGTTGTATTTTGATATGTTGTTAGCTGGAGTGCCGAACTTGTTTGTAAGAGAGATTTTAAGTGGCATTGGGGTTTTTTTTTTTTTTTTTTTTTTTTTGAGAAACAAATGTGCGGCTTTGGTGATAAGCAAGAAGAAGTAAGTTGATACATTTCGGGGTCGAGTTTGATGAGTTTATGCGGACCAATGGCACAACCAACTCCTTTGTAGCACAACAAGAATCTGAGTCTCTACAATGCTTGGCGCCATGACTATAAGAGCTTTTGCGGAGGAAGACCGATTCTTTTAAAAGTTTTCTTTTGGCGCCATGACTCTAGGTCTCATCGGTAAGCTTCGAATCTCAGATTTGGTTCCTTTATTTAGTTACTCAAAATTCTTCTTTTGCTTTCCTTCGTTTTCTCCGTTACCAAACAGTTTACATCTTCTAATTTTGTTCGATTTTATCTTCTCTAATTTCGATTGCCTGAACTTTTTTTTGGTAATTTAAATCTGTGAAAGTAGTTAGTAGATGTCAAATTTCTTTCACATTTCCAAATTTTATAGATATGTAAATGCATTACAAGGTATGAGTTCATTTGTTTCAGATTCGACTGCAAGGTTCACTGTTACTTGTTCTCTCCTGACCTTAATCCCCCTATTGGAGATCAGGTACTACTTCTTGTATCATTTCTGCTTCTTGTTTCTCTGTTTTGTTCATTTGGGTCAGAGTTGTTGATGGAAAAGAACTTGGATTTTGAGAAAATGTGTCATATAAAGAGATTAGTTTAGTAATTTGATCATATGGGATAGTTAAGTTTTCCATTCGTGATAAATAAAATTTCAAACTATTTTACTTTTTTTGGAAGAAAAAGAAAACGATTTCCTCTGTTTTCTCAGTTGCCAAATATAGGAAAGAGATCATGACATTGATGAGGAAGAGGTGGTCACATAGAAGAGTTCAATTTAAGCAATTTGGGAAGTGCGTCTCAATGATTTATTCAGTTTGTAGTCAATTGTCTACTTGAGTATGCTCTGAGGACCAAATTCAGACGGCAATTTATGAGTGTATGTGATGCAAAAGCTTATAGCTATAGATTGCCCTTTAATAAGATAATGAGTTAGGATACTTGTACTTGATAAGAATTTGAGATTTAAGATTTAGTGTTTTTAATGAAGTCGCTTGGGCATTTCACGTTTAAAGAAGCCATAATTCAATGTACAGTGTAATCAGAAAATGAGGAAATAAAATTTACATAAGGTTTGTGATGCATTGATTAATTCAGCCACGTTGTTGAAATTAATTGGGACCTACGGTACAGGACTTTTGTTGCTGCCTGTTTGAAATTTTGAGCATTCCATGGTTGAATGTATGATCAAATTTTAGATAATACTATATAATAAAAGGTAGAAGGGTGAGGTTCTTGGATCTGAACTATAACTGGGTATGTGTGTAATTTACTAATAAAGAAGGAGTTTTGAAAACTCTTCTTGTATTCCCAAGATTATATTTTGAAACATTGAAAGGAATATTAAAAAAACTTTAATTATGTCGGCTGCAAACCAACAAAGGTGTGGCCATTTAGCCCTGCATATACAGTAATTTGATTGTGGGTTTATCGGTTCATTGGACGTTTCTTTGTTTGTTGAACATTTAGCCTTTTATCCCAACATAAGTATTATGCTGCAAAGATTCATTTGTTTCTATGGCCTTTGAAGATCTCTGTGTGCTGAAATACTGCAAAGTAGAAAGAACGCTTATGCTACGTTAAGTACTTCGTTTGCTTCGTTTGTAATTCATTTGGAATATTGATGCAGGTGGATATGTTATGGTGAATGGAAAGCTGCCTAATTATGTGGTCCCAGATTTGACTGACTTCAAGGTACTCATTTTTGTAAACTTTAGATACTATTTGTATATATTTGAATGTTGTGAGTCTTCAAAGGAAAAGGTTCCTTTGCAGCTTCACATTGTACAGAATGCTTATCGACATGGAAGCTTTTTGAGGACTCATTACATGTTTTTATTTCAAAGATACTCAATTGTGTACTTTATATCAAAAGTCTTCTTGTGTTAAAGAGTTTGATAAGATATATATACTGCTCTTTGCAAATTTAACTGACAGGTGGTTTGTCTTTAAAGTTTAACTGACATGTTGTTTGGCATTTTCTGTTTATTTGTAAGATTAAGAACTTGTACGTTGTAACACAGCACAAGCAACGTTGTTTAACCTATAATTCTTTATGCCACATTATTTGAGTGGTCAGGTTTTAAAATGGTTCAAAATGCTGAGTGTTTTTTTTTTTTTTTTTTTTAATTTTATTTATTTATTGTTGTTGGTTTTGTTTTCCTTTACATTTTAGATATGGATTCAATGAATGAAGAAAAAGATGAGTATGGTGATACTGTTTCAAGTGCTCCAAAAAGAATGAGATGTAGGACTTCTTCAAGCATATGTAGGCTGCTGGAACTATCAATGGGAGACAGTATCAAAGCATGCTTCATGCTCTCGTGAGCATATTTGAAAATGAAGGGCTTCCAGGTCTGTATAGAGGGTTGGGACCAAGTTATGGGAAATTGGTCCCTGCTGCTGGGATATCTTTCATGTGCTATGAGGCATGCAAGAGGATACTGGTTGAGAAAGAAGAAGATGATTAACCTTAGAAGAGGTAGACTTTATTTTTACCTTTTTGAATAAACAAGATCCATGTTTTATTTTAATGGGTGACCTTTTTAATAGCAAATAGATGTTGGTTTCTGATTGGAAGTGTTGAGTCCAAATCTTCATGGCTCCCACTTAGCTGCCCTATTGAGGAAATGCCACATCAAATTTTTTTGATTATAAGAAAATATTATACTTATAGATTATTCATCATAAAAATTACAAAGTGGATTCCTACACGGTGGATTATGGGTTCCACATTGTTGGAGACGAGCTTGAAAGCTCTTTAAAAAGTATATAAAGTGAGGTATGTGTTTATCATTATAGATCGCCTCCAAAAATTTCTAAGCAGGCCTCAAATTATTGTGTACAAAAGAAAATCCTGTATTGTATCAATCAGGTGGTCTTAATTGTCTTTGATTCGATGGCATATATATCATTGATCATATTAAAGCAACCATCCAATTTTATACTTTATATCATTGAGCATATACTTTATATCATTTTTAGGCTTCGGGGTATTTTGGTCAATTTCTGGATTCGGGGGTATTTTGGTCATTTTATGGGTTGCAGGTGTATTTTGGTCATTTTTTGGATTTTAAGAATATTTTGGATATATTTTTGGGTTTCAGGGGTATTTTGGTCATTTTTAGCTTTAGAGGTATTTTGGTCAATTTATTGGGTTTTGGGGGTAATTTGGTCATTTTTTAGGTTTCGGAGGTATTTTAATGGACCGAATAAGACTAAAGTAGTGCTTAAACAAAAATAATAAGGTTACTTTCCCATATACGAGAAACGCTGACCATTAGTTACGAATTACGATCAAATAGAGCGAATAGAATGTACTAGACCGAATAGGACCAAAGTGGACCGAATAAGACCAAAGTGTATATAATGGACCGAATAAGACTAAAGTAGTGCTTAAACAAAAATAGTAAGGTTACTTTCCCATATACGAGAAACGCTAACCATTTGTTACGAATTACGATCAAATAGAGCGAATAGAATGTACTAGACCGAATAAGACCAAAGTGGACCGAATAAGACCAAAGTGCATATAATGGACCGAATAAGACTACAGGAGTGCTTAAACAAAAATAGTAAGGTTACTTTCCCATATACGAGAAACGCTGACCATTAGTTACGAATTACGATCAAATAGAGCGAATAGAATGTACTAGACCGAATAAGACCAAAGTGGACCGAATAAGACCAAAGTGCATATAATGGACCGAATAAGACTAAAGTAGTGCTTAAACAAAAATAGTAAGGTTACTTTCCCATATACGAGAAACGCTGACCATTTGTTACGAATTACGATCAAATAGAGCGAATAGAATGTACTAGACCGAATAAGACCAAAGTGGACCGAATAAGACCAAAGTGCATATAATGGACCGAATAAGACTACAGTAGTGCTTAAACAAAAATAGTAAGGTTACTTTCCCATATACGAGAAACACTGACCATTTGTTACGAATTACGATCAAATAGAGCGAATAGAATGTACTAGACCGAATAAGACCAAAGTGGACTGAATAAGACCAAAGTGCATATAATGGACCGAATAAGACTAAAGTAGTGCTTAAACAAAAATAATAAGGTTACTTTCCCATATACGAGAAACGCTGACCATTAGTTACGAATTACAATCAAATAGAGCGAATAAAATGTACTAGACCGAATAAGACCAAAGTGGACCGAATAAGACAAAAGTGTATATAATGGACCGAATAAGACTAAAGTAGTGCTTAAACAAAAATAGTAAGGTTACTTTCCCATATACGAGAAACGTTGACCATTTGTTACGAATTACGATCAAATAGAGCGAATAGAATGTACTAGACCAAATAAGACCAAAGTGGACCGAATAAGACCAAAGTGCATATAATGGACCGAATAAGACTAAAGTAGTGCTTAAACAAAAATAATAAGGTTACTTTACCATATACGAGAAACGCTGACCATTAGTTACGAATTACGATCAAATAGAGCGAATAGAATGTACTAGACCGAATAGGACCAAAGTGGACCGAATAAGACCAAAGTGCATATAACGGACCGAATAAGACTAAAGTAGTGCTTAAACAAAAATAGTAAGGTTACTTTCCCATATACGAGAAACGCTGACCATTTGTTACGAATTACGATCAAATAGAGCGAATAGAATGTACTAGACCGAATAAGACCAAAGTGGACCGAATAAGACTAAAGTGCATATAATGGACCGAATAAGACTACAGTAGTGCTTAAACAAAAATAGTAAGGTTACTTTCCCATATACGAGAAACGCTGACCATTTGTTACGAATTACGATCAAATAGAGCGAATAGAATGTACTAGACCGAATATGACCAAAGTGGACCGAATAAGACCAAAGTGCATATAATGGATCGAATAAGACTACAGTAGTGCTTAAACAAAAATAGTAAGGTTACTTTCCCATATACGAGAAACGCTGACCATTAGTTACGAATTACGATCAAATAGAGCGAATAGAACGTACTAGACCGAATAAGACCAAAGTGCATATAATGGACCGAATAAGACTAAAGTAGTGCTTAAACAAAAATAGTAAGGTTACTTTCCCATATACGAGAAACGCTGACCATTTGTTACGAATTACGATCAAATAGAGCGAATAGAATGTACAAGACCGAATAAGACCAAAGTGGACCGAATAAGACCAAAGTGCATATAATGGACCGAATAAGACTACAGTAGTGCTTAAACAAAAATAGTAAGGTTACTTTCCCATATACGAGAAACGCTGACCATTTGTTACGAATTACGATCAAATAGAGCGAATAGAATGTACTAGACCGAATAAGACCAAAGTGGACTGAATAAGACCAAAGTGCATATAATGGACCGAATAAGACTAAAGTAGTGCTTAAACAAAAATAATAAGGTTACTTTCCCATATACGAGAAACGCTGACCATTAGTTACGAATTACGATCAAATAGAGCGAATAGAATGTACTAGACCGAATAAGACCAAAGTGGACCGAATAAGACGAAAGTGTATATAATGGACCGAATAAGACTAAAGTAGTGCTTAAACAAAAATAGTAAGGTTACTTTCCCATATACGAGAAACGTTGACCATTTGTTACGAATTACGATCAAATAGAGCGAATAGAATGTACTAGACCGAATAAGACCAAAGTGGACCGAATAAGACCAAAGTGCATATAATGGACCGAATAAGACTAAAGTAGTGCTTAAACAAAAATAATAAGGTTACTTTACCATATACGAGAAACGCTGACCATTAGTTACGAATTACGATCAAATAGAGCGAATAGAATGTACTAGACCGAATAGGACCAAACTGGACCGAATAAGACCAAAGTGCATGTAATGGACCGAATAAGACTAAAGTAGTGCTTAAACAAAAATGGTAAGGTTACTTTCCCATATACGAGAAACGCTGACCATTTGTTACAAATTACGATCAAATAGAGCGAATAGAATGTACTAGACCGAATAAGACCAAAGTGGACCGAATAAGACCAAAGTGCATATAATGGACCGAATAAGACTACAGTAGTGCTTAAACAAAAATAGTAAGGTTACTTTCCCATATACGAGAAACGCTGACCATTTGTTACGAATTACGATCAAATAGAGCGAATGGAATGTACTAGACCGAATAAGACCAAAGTGGACCGAATAAGACCAAAGTGCATATAATGGACCGAATAAGACTAAAGTAGTGCTTAAACAAAAATAGTAAGGTTACTTTCCCATATACGAGAAACGCTGACCATTTGTTACGAATTACGATCAAATAGAGCGAATAGAATGTACTAGACCGAATAAGACCAAAGTGGACCGAATAAGACCAAAGTGCATATAATGGACCGAATAAGACTACAGTAGTGCTTAAACAAAAATAGTAAGGTTACTTTCCCATATACGAGAAACCCTGACCATTTGTTACGAATTACGATCAAATAGAGCGAATAGAATGTACTAGACCGAATAAGACCAAAGTGGACCGAATAAGACCAAAGTGCATATAATGGACCGAATAAGACTAAAGTAGTGCTTAAACAAAAATAGTAAGGTTACTTTCCCATATACGAGAAACGCTGACCATTTGTTACGAATTACGATCAAATAGAGCGAATAGAATGTACTAGACCGAATAAGACCAAAGTGGACCGAATAAGACCAAAGTGCATATAATGGACCGAATAAGACTACAGTAGTGCTTAAACAAAAATAGTAAGGTTACTTTCCCATATACGAGAAACGCTGACCATTTGTTACGAATTACAATCAAATAGAGCGAATAGAATGTACTAGACCGAATAAGACCAAAGTGGACTGAATAAGACCAAAGTGCATATAATGGACCGAATAAGACTAAAGTAGTGCTTAAACAAAAATAATAAGGTTACTTTCCCATATACGAGAAACGCTGACCATTAGTTACGAATTACGATCAAATAGAGCGAATAGAATGTACTAGACCGAATAAGACCAAAGTGGACCGAATAAGACCAAAGTGCATATAATGGACCGAATAAGACTAAAGTAGTGCTTAAACAAAAATAATAAGGTTACTTTATCATATACGAGAAACGCTGACCATTAGTTACGAATTACGATCAAATAGAGCGAATAGAATGTACTAGACCGAATAGGACCAAAGTGGACCGAATAAGATCAAAGTGCATATAATGGACTGAATAAGACTAAAGTAGTGCTTAAACAAAAATAATAAGGTTACTTTCCCATATACACATATCTGCCAGGTAAACAACTGGAAAACGATGACATTTCTAGTTAAACCATACACACGAACCTAGTTACTTGCAAGTATACATATCTTAATGAATACAACAACATGAAGTTATACTTTTGCATTCATCCACCCATACGTTGTCCCGTGGGTGCATCAACTTCATCATCCACCACAACATGAGCCACCACTTCATTCAACAAGTTCGCACTCAAGGTTGCAATCCTTCTTGCATGGTCACGCTCCTCAATGGCAACTTCCAACTGATACCTTAACAAGGAGTTCCTAATGTCTCCACTGTCGTAGTTAGTTCCTTCGCTTGGAAAAGTGCTGGGTGGAGCTGAGGTAGATGTTTTTGGAGTTGCTGACGATGCGGACGCACCACCATGTTCGTCCATACCATTACAATGCAAATACTCCATGTATGCAGCTTCTGCTTCCCTTCGATCTTTATATGATTTGTGATTGGCGTTTGGGAATTTATGAACTTGTTTGCTCGCATCTACCCAACTGTTGTATATGCCTGGAACACGACCATTAAACACAACATAAGTACGTCCCATCCCGGTCTACAAACACGAACTGGTGGAACTCCTTGTGTATTTGAGCTGCTGGATGCACCTTCTTACTAGTGGAGTCAATCTACCTTTAAAAAGAAATGCAAACACAAACTCGATTTCTGAGCAATCGAGTTACAGCAATAAATCAATTGACGGTCGCAAGTAACTCGATTTCTGAATTACCGAGTTTCTGTGCTCGTCACGTCAATACGTCGCGTCAACAGTAACTCGATAGTAGTGAAATCGAGTTTTAAGTGAAATCGATATCCGAGATATCGAGTTATGATTCACCCATCCCCACATATCAGAATCCATGCACGTGTCTGCCTCTTTTGGTGCTGGGTTACATTCAGACATTCAGTGTGTGAGTTTCTGAAAAAGAAAGCCTGTAAGGTGATTACTTCTTCTACTTGTACCCTCACCAAGCGTGCTATAGCTGTGGTCCCCTTCTTCTCATCAATACTCATCTCTCCTGACAGGTATATCTTAACTTACTTACATAATTCTGAAATTACATTTGGATTGGCACTTTAGCATAAATGTGATGACTTTCTTACTATGGTTCTGATACTGTGTGTGTGTATATATATATATATATACACCAATAGGGTGGTAGATGTATATAATGGTAGATAGTGATACATACCCATAGATGATCACATGTATGTGTGTGTTTAGGGTATATATATATACACACACATAGTGTCGTGTATATATATATATATATATAGGTGTGTGTGTGTAGATACACACATATATATTGTGTGTGTGTGTGCGCAAATATATGTAAATATACACAAAGTGGACTTTCCATATATGATGATTTATATATATATATACACACACATGTAAACATAGTTTATATATAATATATGGCCTTAGGCCACACATTAACCACCCATTTTTTAAACAATTCGTTAGGAATTTCAAAAACGGTCAATATACTGAAAATAAGTAGAACAATTTTCCCAAAAACGAATGACAAATTGTGTTATCCTGTGTGTGTGTGTGTGTGTGTGTGTGTGAGATATTGACATTGTATACATATTCTTCCTCCATGTGTATAGATCTAGTAATGGATGTGTGGATAATTGGGAACATATATATAAACAAACTTTCATTGTCAGGTGAATTCCTATGATGATATATGCATTTATTCATAGGTATCAACAATGATGTAACAAGTAATAAGAGGTTTAAATTGTATGGTTCTTTCAGTTCTGAAAGGCTTAAGTGTGTGGGTTCTAAAAAAGAAAGCCTGCGAGGCGAACACTGAATGCTGACCATATTGCATCATACACGTATACTTTGTTGTGAAACATCTCTCCTAAAAGGCCAATGATTGTGTACAAACGAATCAAGTTTGTTAGGAATACTTAGGATATCATTATAGTGCGTTTGTAAACGATTAATTGTCACTAACATAACCCTTTATCTTCTTCATGATAACTACAATTAATTGTCCTTCTCCAGGTCTACCATGGGTCGTCATTGCTTCTACGTTTACTATGATGGGGAGCAGTATTTCCACGACTTGCATGGGTTGTCCTATAGAGGCGAGTCAGTGAAGAAGAAGTTCATTGAGTTGAAATGCGGAACACACTTGAGAAAAATGCATCGGAAGATAATGGAAGCTTTAGGGTTGGACAGGGAGTCACATAAGATATCCATCGTGTACCGTGCCCCCCAGATACTTGTGAGTACTCAGGTTGTCTACAACTCAAATCCGTTGGGTTGCGATGCTGACGTGGACATGATGTGGACAGTGATTAAGCGGACCCCCCAGTTCATAGCGTCCGATTTGTATGTAACTGTTGAGGCTGTTGGGTTCCATGCTGGTGTAAGTTCACAACATGGCAGTGGGGTGGAAGCGCCACAGTCATCGTTGCTTGACATGCAGCCTTCCTTTGCCGATGTAACGCCCTTGCCTTACAGTAATCAACTATGCAGTGCAGTTGATGATGTTGACGAACCGGAAGTGTTGGGCGCCACCCATACACGATACGTGGGAGGGTCTACTCACACGTATGAACATACACAAGTTCATTTGGAAGGGGGAATTGAAATTGATGCCAGCCAAGATGTGTACGAAGAGTTCATTGATACTGATGAAGCAGTGGACGACGCAGAGGTCAATGTACCACTTACCGAAAACAACGAGGAGGATTGCCCTAATACAGTTCCTATCCCAGAATGGTTCACATCAAACACATGGGACAATATTAAGGACCCATCACCTGCATTGGGTACAGGGCATCTTACAAGTTGGCATAAAGGTGACGATCTGGCCATCGGGATGCTATTCAAGAATAAAGCCTCTGTTCAGTATGTGTTGACCCTCTACTCTGTGGAGCATAATAAGCAATACAAGGTCATAAAGTCTGACACCAATAGGCTAGTAGTGCGGTGCATACATGAGGCATGTATGTGGTCAATTCGGGCCATTTGCAGCAAGAAGCACGGGCTGTGGGAGATCAGTAAATGTCCGGCTCCCCACAGTTGCTCATCCCTCCAGGTAGCGACTGATGGGCGGATGATGGATTCAAAGTTCATATCCATTGCACTTGAGAAGTATGTACGGGAGGACCTAACCCGAAAGGTAAGGGACTTGCGTAGTATGCTGCATGCAAGGCACGGGCATGATGTAACTATGTACAAGGTTTGGGAAGCCAAACAGAAGGCAGTTGCGCGTATTTACGGGGATTTTGACGAGTCCTACGCGGAATTGCCACGGTTTCTAGCAGCATTGTCCGATGCAGATCCGGACACTGTAACCACGTTAAAGTGTGACCCTCGTGTCCCGGGGACTTGTATATTCAACTCCGCGTTTTGGGCTTTCGGTCCGTGTATTAGAGGGTTCAGGCATTGCAGGCCAGTGATAAGCATAGATGCAACGCACCTTTATGGCAAGTACAAAGGAAAGCTGTTGATAGCAATGGCAACTGATGGTAACAACGAGGTTTATCCACTCGCGTTTGCCGTTGTTGAAAGCGAGAGCACGGATACATGGGGATGGTTCTTGGCATGCCTGCTGACCTATGTTACGGACCGGACCAATTTATGTATAATCTCCGACAGGCATCGTGGGATACAATCATGCTTCGATGACACCACTAGGGGCTACTTGCAACCGCCCTTAACCCATCACCGGTATTGCCTCCGCCATTTAGTAAGCAATGTTAACACAAACTTCAATAGTGTGCCGTTGAAGAACTTGGTATGGAAGGCAGCAACTGCAAATCAAGTTAGGAAGTTTGAAAACACCATGGATTGCATCAAGAATGTCAACCCGGATGCGTACGACTATCTTAAGGAGGTAAATCAAGAAAAGTGGACACTTGTACATGACCATGGGCACCGATATGGGGCAATGACAACCAACCTGTCAGAGTGCTTCAATGGGGTACTTAAGGGCGCACGTAGCTTGCCTATAACTGCAATGGTGAAGTTCACATTTTACAAGGTGAACTCGTACTTTGACGAACGTCGAAACAGAGTTCTAGAGCAGTTGGAAGAGGGGCAAGTGTGGTGCAAATATGCCTATGACAAGTTCGAGGCAAATCAAGAGAAGGCGAAGCTCCATATAGTTAGACGGATGAGCGCGCAACAACAGTTATATACAGTGGAGACCCAGTCTTCAGTGTTGAACACTAGCGGGGGAGACCACACCCATAGGGTTTCCCTCATGGACATGACATGCACGTGCGGCAAATGGGAAGCAAACAAGATCCCCTGTTCACACTTGATAGCAGTTTGTGCCAAGCACAACCACGATGCCACTGAGTATATGGATCGTTTCTACCGCGTGGAAGCACGATATCATAGCTACGAGCCGATATTCCAACCACTTAAAGATAGGTTAGAATGGCCGGAGCCAGAAGAAAGGAGAACCGTGATGCCAAACCCGCGGTTGATCCGTGAGAAAGGTCGGCCGACGTCCACGAGAATCCGCAATGAGATGGATGACGAGGATAGGGAGTTGCCAACCTCATTGTGGATTGAGAATGGACCAAAGTTGAAGTGTGGGTTGTGTCGGCAAGAGGGTCATAACCGGCGTACATGTCCGACGCGAAATGTGGCATCAACAAGCCGTGGTGCTACGTAGCAGGTAACAATTACAATTCATAGTAACAAGGGGGTAACATAAGTTGTTCTTCTTTACATGTATAGGTATTACATTATGAGTTATAAGTAAGATTCATGGAGTAATTTTTAGTTTGGAACCATGATAGTAATACCATTGTATCAAATTTAGCTACACTTTGGGCAATCTTGTGATTACTTCGTCAAGTAGTTGCAGTTACCTTTAACTCCTACCTATTACCATTCCAAGTATTCTGTCAGATTTGGTGTTCTTCCAATCTTATTGTTTGTGGTGTACATATTCTTCTATTCATGGGGTCTCTATTTCCCTAACTGTATATGTTTTGATTAAGATTGCTAATTGTGGCCAAGGTGTAACTGTAACATGCTATTAATTAATGTGGGTTGTATACTAATTTTTGTGTTTGTTACTACGCAGAAACGAGGCAGCCCTGCAGCAACAGGAGGTTTGTAGTTCCAATACTGTTGCCATGTCCTGTGTGCCGAAGGTGCCAGACTTTCTACGCACCACGGATGAAGTGGTTAGACTGACTGAAGAGAACAAGGACAATGTGTAACTCAAATGCGCAGACTCCATGATTGCATACAACCATTGTTGGCGTATGCTGTCCAAGCTTCAAGTTAAAATTGTGAATAATGTTTAAAACGTACAATTGACAAAGTTATTTTTGTACATCAACGGATTTAAATGTATAAAGTTCTTACTTACAATTATGCTCGTATGGATGATTTTCTTATTCACGTAATGGAAATGAGGGAATGAATAATTGATGGATGTGGTTGGAAGTAGATATGAGTTGTTGTATAGGAGTGTACACTGGAAGTAGATGTGGTTGGAAGTAGATACAGCAGGCCAATGCTGTATGGGAGTGTACACTGAATGAACGATAGGGAATGTATAAACATAACTCTAAGCCCAGATTAAATAACTCGATTTCTGTACAACCGAGTTATACAGAAGACCATTCTCAAATAAGAAATAGAATTGGTGTGTGTTGTACTCCACATAACTCGATTCTCTCATAGCCGAGTTATGTGTAGTCACCCAGATCAAATAACTCCCTTTCTCAGTAATCGAGTTATGTGGAAGACAATCACAAAGTTACACTACACAGAAATCGAATTGCGAATAACCGAGTTATGTGGACGACAGATATCACATAACTCGGTACCAATATTATTGAGTAATGTTGGAAATAACTCGACTTTCTTGATATCGAGTTACTTGCAAGCGGTACAACAGTACATGGATTCCTTTAAAGTTACACTGCGCACAACATGGATTCCTCTGAGTTTTATTGCACATAACTCGATTAATAAATCATCGGGTTATGTGTATTACCCTCTGGAAACTGAGATTCCTCTTGGACTGCATCTGGATCAGTCCAAATAAGGAGGGCTGGGTGTGGAACAATAGTTCACATAACTCGGTTTCTTTATTACCGAGTAATGTTGTAGGTAACTCGATTTTACTGATATCGAGTTACTAGCAACCCGTACAACGCTACATGGATTCCTTTAAAGTTACACTGCACACAACATGGATTCCTCTGATTTTTATTGCACATAACTCGATTATTTAATAATCGGGTTACGTGTATTACCCTCTGGAAACTGAGATTCCTCTTGGACTGCATCTGGATCAGTCCAAATAAGGAGGGCTGGGTGTGGAGCAATAGTTCACATAACTCGGTTTCCTTATTGTCGAGTAATGTTGTAGGTAACTCGATTTTGTTTGTATCGAGTTACTTGCAAGCCGCACAACACTACATGGATTCCTTTAAAGTTACACTGCACACAACATGGATTCCTCTGATTTTTATTGCACATAACTCGATTATTTAATAATCGGGTTATGTGGAAGCCCAAGCACATTGCTGGACTGTATTTAGTTCTCAATATACGAAGAATGAACCGTTGAACTTCTCAGCGAAAAGCTCCGGACTTTGGAGAACCAGAACAATGGCTTCTCAATGGCGGAGAAACAATGAGGATGGTCCTGCTGATCCTACGATGAGGTCCCCACACTTTTTCAAGATTATTCTGCCTCGAGCTCTTCAAGAAGGAAAGATTGTAAGTATACTTAAATTCAGTTTTCAATTTTTTTCTCTCTGAAACTAATATGCTAATACACGTCGTCCATTTGATCTTCGTTTTTATGATTTTTGAAAAAATTGTACATTTGTTGCATGTAGACATAAAAACTTTAAGTTTGCAATACGTATGTTACATTTGTTGTTGTGATTTACATTTTTTGTGTTTGATTCCTCTGCAATTGTGAAGTTTTGTTTGTTGAGTTTAGATAGTAAGTTTTTAATAAAATATAGTTCTCTTACAGTTATTTTATTTGAGACTAAGTGTTTTTGTTGTTTTTTGTTTTGTGTTTTAAATTGTTTGTCAATACTTAAGTAGTTAGTCACAAAGCATCAAATGCTTGCAGACAATTCTTCAAATATGGATTAAAACTATACTGAGGATATGTAATGGTAGAGAGTGACAATTCTTCAAATACAATATTCTCTTGGAGACACACGCACATAATTTTCATATTTTGTTCTTAATTTCGGACTAAGTCTTTTATTGTTATTGTTGTTGTTAAGTTTCCAATTGTTTTTCAATGCTTGACTAGTAGACTAAACATGTTCAATGAAAACAAAGCAGAGGGTAATTTAATGGTAGGGGGTAAAAATGTAGCTGTATAAAGGTATGTATGAATATGTAATTCGTATATGTGCCATTGGTTTGAACCTCATGATATGATACACCATTGTTTATTTAAATATTTAACTCTACAAATACCAAAATCAAAAACAGAAACTTGTAATTTCAAACAATGCTTTTAACTCATTCAACTAATAGAACTTCATTTCACCAACATCATCCTCTACATCTCAGTTGTTAGATTGTGTGTTAGATTTCCTGTAATGGTTGCTGCACAAGGATAATATATGCGAACTCAAATGCATGTGTTTATTTACAAAGCCTGCATTAATGTTATGGAGATTCTTTTTTACAGCGGATTCCACCAAAGTTTATACTTCAATATGGAGTTGATTTGTCCGATACGGCCTTTCTTAGGATTCCAAATGGTACAAATTGGAAAGTGAAGGTGACAAAACATGATGGGGGGGTTTGGTTTCAAAATGGTTGGTGCGAATTTGCAAGCTGTCATGGTGTAACCGTGGGGCACTTGCTAGTTTTCAAATATATTGGAAATTCACACTTTGATGTACTGATATTTGATGCCACTGCAACAGAAATACACTATACTTTAGATGACCAAGTCCAACCTTGTAGGATGGAAGATAATGAGAGTGATGATGACTCTGTTCAAATCTTGGACGTCTTTACTAAGGGAGAGGGTTCAGGTATGAATCTCACACTGTTGTAACGAATTGGTTGATTGTTATTAGGCTGTTTACTAATAATTTCATGCGCATCACTTCGTATTTTCATGTCATTTCAGGATCAGCTCATGGGGTTGGAGGAAATCGAGTAGGATGCACAGGCAGTTCGTTAGTTAAACTTGAATCTGTCCAATGTCCTAAGAAAGATGGCGGTGTAGCTGAAAATCTGGTGAGAGCCAATGCTTTTAAATCGGACAATCCCCTGTTCACTGTTACCATTCATCCATCATACATTGATGGCAAGGACCGTGCGGTAAGCTTTTAGCTTCACAGAAATTGTTGGGTTTTAGTCATGCCTTCTTTTTTACTTTGATTTTTCATAGATCAATTAGAAAGCATGTACAGATACTTGTTGCTAATGATTTGCGTAGTTGTGTTTTTAGGGGAAAAGATGTATATATATCTAACATCTTAGGTTCATCTTAGGTTCAACAATTTTTGAAATATTGCATTCCAACTTTTTTGTACAGAGTTTACCCCGGGCCATTATCAACTACCTACCAAGAGAAGGCTTTACCAAGGACTACAACAAAGGAAGTATACTCACAGTGAAGCTGGAGGTTGTGGACGAATTATGGCCTGTGAAGTTATACGTTTATGAACGAAGTATGGGTTCATCATGTGTCGTATCTGCTGGGTGGTCTGCATTTGCGAGGGGAAATAAGTTGCAAGTAGGAGATGTTTGCGTATTTGAGCTGATCATGAGGGACGGTGTTGTGTTGAAGGTCCACATTTTCAGATGCATCGAATAAGTGGTTATGGTGGTTGCATTAAACTTTGGATGTGTGTATTTTGCAACTACTATGTTAAACGTTCAACTTTGGATGTGTTTATTTTGCAACTACTATGTTCATCCGTTTTTTTCCCTTTTTGTTTTTGGAATGGACTGTGGCCAAGGTTGATGTTTTGTTATATCGACATCCCTGGCATGTATTTGTGTTTAAAAGCAAAGCTGAGTTGCTATGTAATATCATCGATACTAGGACTGCATCTGATCAATATGGAGTTATTTATACCAATATAAACTGTGACAAAAGTGTTATGTACCAGCTGCCAGGTAGGATCTGGTTCTTGCTGTTGAATTTGCTTAGGAGTTTATCTTTATCTTTACCAAATTGTGATGAAATTAGTTACGATACTATCTGCCAACTTTCTAAGGTTGGGCAATTTTCTGGCCTCAATGTTGGTAAACAGGTAGTTTGAGTATCTCAAGAATAAACCACTTCATGACCAAAAGCTGGAGGTCCAAATATGGTAATTCCTATTGTAAATAATTCCAGAATTATAAGGCTCACTGCATAAGCTATTGCAATTAAGTTTTAAACCCTTAGAATCACTTGCCGAACTAAATTTGATATCAACTAAGAGCATCCAACTCTATCGGGTTCCTTCAATTAAGCATAATTCCCTATTCAGTTAAGCTCTTGCAAAAGAAAGATTTAAATGTTGGGCCTTACAAACCACACTTCTAAAAATTCCCTCCAAAGAGCTCTCATCGAGTAGGCTTATGCCACATGTGATTCGATAAAGTAAAAAAAAAAAAACAATAGCCAAATATTGCATGTTGGGTTTTCTTGTTAGTTGGGTTTCTAAGTAGACTTTTGCACCAATTTGGTACATAACATGACCTATTTTGAATGATCCTCATGTCAAAAGCCCAAGTTTACCAAGTTGGAATTATAAATAGATGATTTTTATAAAATTTGTTACTTCATCAATTTGAGAGTAAGAAAGGGGGACAACCCTACTCACCTTTGAATAAGTAGGATTGTGTTTGAATACCGATTTGGTTTACTCGCATTTTACTGAAAATTAGGAGTAAATGGTTTAAAGATGTTCTACATAAATTGCTCATATGTATAAATTTCCCAATCTAGTAACACAACTTTCTTAAAAATTGTTGAAGTGACATATTATGATTGGTGTATAACAAAAATAGAATCAAGATTCATGTTATAATTATGTTGATCTAATCACAATTTGTAATTTTAGCCAACAAGCTTGTAAAAAAGTAAAAAAAAAAGAAAAAAGAAAAAGTTAAGTCCCTAACATTGTTGAAGAATTTATATTTACCCTTCTTGGGGTTTGGTCATAAAAATGTTTATTTTTCATTGAGTTGAATAAGTTAAGAAATTAATTGACGCGAGACATTTTGGACAGTTCACCTCAAACTCTCCACCAAAATGGTTTAGATAAGGAACGCATCAAAGAGGTAAAGAACAGGCCTCAGAGTAAATGGAAGAGAAACTATCCTCTCTCGAGTTCCTTCAATTAAGCATAATTCCCTATTCAGTTAAGGTCTTGCAAAAGGAAGATTTAAATGTTGGGCTACTTTCAATTAACCATAAGCAAGATTTACACCCTTAGCATTCAATTAAGCTCTTGCAAACAACTCTCTCAATGGCTGCATAAGAGGTAATTTGTTGTATTTTACATGCTAATTTTAAAATAAACTCCATGTCAAATTATCTATTTTACACTACATTTCATTAAAATATAAGTTGTAAAAGTTTGACCAAATTTGCTAGAATGAGTTACAGACACTACCAGAAAATAGCCCAACATCAGCGGCGGCTGCACATACATTTCAGGGGGTTCAAATGAACCCCCTGACTTGAAAAAAAAAAATATATATATATATATATATATAATATTGCTTTACTAATTTAATACTTTTAAAAATATTTTTGCACACTTTGTTCTAAATCTTGCACACTCTAATCACATATTAGCTTATCTCACAATCAAACAACAAGTTATTGTATTATTTATGGATGGATGAGTGTGGTTGTGTGAGTTAATAATTATACAGTGCAAGTGGAGTTGAGTTTTTTCATTTAGTTTAAAATATTTTTATAAAAAAATGACAAATATATAACCACAATTGCATAAAAACAAAAATATTATACAAACTTTTTGAGGGTCAAATATTATACAAATTTAACAAAATAAAATGGTCATACTTATATTGACAATAGATAATGAAAACTGATAATAAACTATCATGAAATGATTTCAAAATATAAAAACTCCTAGAAGGAAGTTATAAAATTTCATGTATTTGTGTTTTTTTTGTTCTTCGATAACTCAATATATTCAAGTTTTTTTTTAAATTAAATTTTTGTTTAATTTATGTTTCTTAATGACCCCCCTAGAAAAAATTCCTAGAGTCGCCACTGCCCAACATTGAGGCCAGAAACCCCCTGATGTATATATATATATATATTTAGATTTTTTTGTTCTCAACTTATGTTATTCAACATTCCGGACACTTGGATTCCTCTTGGACTGCATCTGGGGCGGTCACAATATCTGGGCTGGGAGTTAACAAAACTCGAGTTATATAAAATCGAGTAACGGTGAACAAAACTCGATTTCTTACATATCGAGATATGTGGTACACATAAATAGGCTTCTTGTGATTTACAATAAACAGAACTCGGTTTCAGAGAAATCGGGTTCTGTGTAGACCCTCCTGTACAGTTGGATTCCTCTTGGACTGCATCTGGACCGGTCCAAAATATATGGGCTTGATGGGGAAGTCCAGTGAACATAACTCGATATATTAATAATCGAGTTATATATAACTGGATTCCTGAAATGTACACATCATGTACCTCGAGTATCGAGTAATCGAGTTATATTTAAGTAACTCGATTTGAGTATAATCGAGTAATTTTCGGGATTTATCCCCACCAATATAAACCCCATAGTTCTGCAGAACCTGCAGCTGAGCGAAATTACATCTTCGATTGCTGTCGCTGCATCAGGCCGGAATCGACAATTTCCTGCGGAAGTTCTTCGAATATTTTACATAGTAAGAGTCTTTTAACATTTTGTTGTCTTTAAAGTGACACATTTGTGGTGCGTTATTGTCAAAATTTTTATTCATGCTTCAAAGTTCATTGTCTATGTAGATTGTGATGAAGATGGGTGTTTGGGTAGTCAAATGCATTTTTGTTAGTAGGTTGTCTTCGACTAGTATCCTTCTACTAAATGAACTTGCCAGTGGCGCCATATGTGTGTGGTAGTCCTTATGCTGTTTGTATGCCTGAACTGTACATTGTGCAATTTAAAGTTTTTTGTACAAGTTGGTGAAACTTACTACATGTAGCTAGGAATTTTGAAAATGTGTCAGGTCCTACATCCACTTGTATGTTTCCTGTATTATAATGTTGAACATGCTGTTGGAATGCTTGCGATCGGTGCGTGACATTATTGATCATTTTGACAAAAGTCAATATGTTAACAAATTGCATGTTGGCTCTTTGAGTTCAACTAAAGTTCATATACTCTAGGTCTCTATCTTCAAATTACAGGTCCACTCGGACCAAAATGCATTACATTTATTTAACCAACTAAACAACCCGTGAATAAGAATATTGTTTTTTCATTGTGTTGTTGTAAACTGCTCTAGACAGTATATTGTATGGATGATTTTATACACATGGTAGTGCGTTAAATTTGGCAATTTTTTTTCTCTGCTTCAAACTTCATTGTTGATCTCATCGTAATGTGGTATTTGGTTATGTTTTTGTGTGAGCTAATCGTGTTTCCACTACTGACCATCAGTTAGTTATGGCTCCGAAGAGGGCTAAGAGGGGAAAATGCAAAGCTGCATCTGAACCTGAAGTGGTGTTTGATCAATCAAGGTTCCTCACGCCCGAGAATGAGCAAACCTTTGAAACCTTGAATAAGCGTAGGCGTATTTGGGGAGAAAGGCAAATCAATCTACACGAACTGCATCCTTCCATCCGTGAGAATCTACAGTCTAGGCATTGGCTGTCCCTGTGTACAAACATACAACCCCCTCCAGCTGACTTGATTAGAGAATTCTATTCGAATCTATCGGTGCATGAGGATCTCGTGGGTCACAAGGTGTCATCGTCCATTCGTGGTGTACCGTTTACAATAACTAGGGAGCGCGTATCTAAAGCTCTTGATGTACCTATAATTTGTAGACCTACTTATCCATACACTATGTCTCCTCATGTTGATGATGTCATGGATGTCCTTTGTGGACGATCAGTCACTCAGGGTTCTAACCGAAGTATTAGCTCAAGTGAGTTGACTGAGCTTAATTATATCTTCTTTAGGATAGCTTGTCACAACATTTTCCCTATCTCTCATATCCATACAATCCCTATACATAGGTGTTTCTTTCTTTACGCCCTCGTCACCAATAGTTCCATTTGTTTTCCTTCCCTTTTCATCGAAACCATTGTGGAGGTGCGTAGGAGCAAGTATAAGAGGCATGGTTTGTTTTTTCCAGTTCTCATCCATAGGGTCCTCAAATATTTAGGATTAAATAATTTTCCTTCCCAAGAGTTGGTTCACATCCAAGCCCCCATAGGAGCCAAATTTCTGAAACAGCGAAGTGCCCAAAAGAAGGTTGTCGACCCCAGTGTTGGTCCATCCAAGACACCACGAGTACGGTCTACTACTGGAGATGTTCCAGATGAGGACATGCATGGGGATCCCGCAGCTGCTGTTGCCGAGGTTGGTGATGATGAGGTAGATGTTGACACTGCTGATGCAGCGCATACATGCCCTCTTCCTCCCTCTCTTCATGCTATGATGGAGACCATTATGACAACTCAAGCAACCCATGGGCAGATTCTACATGGTCTTCTTGCCGAGGTTGCAGCTCTCCGAGCGGACGTAGCTGACTATAGACGTCCGGTTCCACCGTCTCCACCGTCTGACTCTTCATGATTGCCATTGCCCATTGTACCGAAGGCGGGGACGAATTTGTTGTAGTTGTTGTAGCAAATTCATTTGATTGTATGACAATTATATGAACTGGCTTTAAGGCAGTTGTATATTTTGTTATTTGAGTGGCAATTTGACACACATGGTATCCGTGGAAAGTAGTTTGATATATTAATATGATGGCTAGTTTCATGCCCATCGTTACTATTATTAGTATTATTGCAATGGTTCTATATAACATCAAGTAGATCCAAGTCAGTGTGTACAAAATATTTATTTCATAATTCTGTACGGCACTCACATGTTATTAGATTATAGTAATTATTAATACAAATTGAAGGTTTGTGAAAGCACAATTAGTTTGCAGGGTTTGTTGTTGACGATGAACCACCTAGGAGATTTTCCTCCGAGTGGAGGGGCTCAAGCTATATATGCACTTAGGGCAACTGTTTGTATTGGAGGTTTTGCTTTTCAGTCATGTAGTTTTCACTAATTGGATATTTTTGTTGCTCTTAAATTAGCAATTATATTATTCTGAATTTCGTCCCCACCTGGACTGTACGTCATGCATCATATTTTCATTACAAATTTTATTGATGAAACCTTGCAGTGCAGACTCGTCAAATAAACACCCTAATGTTTAATGTTTTGTGAAGGATGAAGCACAATTAAACAGATATAACAGTGAGCTCAAGCCACCAACATCAAAGGTATAACAGATGTGCTATTCAGTTCCAATTGGGCTTCACTTCAAACGGGCAACTCTTTGACCACGATGTTTGATCGAACAGTTGACTACATCGGTATTCCAAATCTACGGGGTCACATTAATTGGCTACGATTACAAGAGAAAGTTTAGTGTTTCAGGCTGTGGGGCTGCGTTTTGAGAGCAAAGTGATGCTTTTTAACCTTTAAAGGTTTAATGACCAAAGGTAATGAACACCGTGATGTTTACACACAATGATGTTTAAAATGGCTTGAAAATGGCCAAAGATAATAACACACTGTGATCTTCAGAATTTGTTTTGTGAAGGATTTAAACAATTAATAAATTAATATAGCGAAATTGTAGCGTGAAAGACAAAACATGGATACCTATACCGAAGTTTCAAGATGACCAAGTTCGAACTCTGAACGCACGTCACCAGCGCGCTGCTGTAGCACCAACTGTAATCATATCAAACTCCTTCAATCGTAGCACATGCGCCAACAAACGCAGGTGTTGGCGCCAAGTCATGTTCGCAGTTGTGCACTAGAAGTATCAACAGCTCGACATTGTTTCACACCCACACTCACGTGAATACACAATTCTAAATTTGGATGCATAGATGTCACATTTACATCTAATGTTGCAACTACTGCCCACCTTTGATGCGACATTGGGAACATGTAAAATCCTGTTTAGATTGCAGTGGTTTTCCAGCATGTACTGACATGACAAGCCCTAGCAACTGAAATTTTAATTAAATAGTAGACCGTGAAATGAGGTTATAAACGCTGATATAATGTTAACTTTCTACCCCGCTAACTTCGTAGATTGATTAAGCTATGAGTCGCAACGCCTCAACATCAAAGCGTACAATGCGAAACAAGTTTGGTTCTACTTCAACAAATGCATCATCACAAGTTCCAACAGATCAACAATTACATACATACACAGACCACTATGGATGCATATGGGTTGGGAAGAAGAGAGATTTCGTTAATATGCCAATATACACGTACGAGAGTCTTGGGTGCGTCGGGCACATCATGGTTGGGAAACCTACAAAACTAAGTACAGATACCACCGCAATAGAGTTGACTGTTGCAGAACAAGCGGAACCACAATGGTCAACCCTATACGAGAAGATGTGTGAGTTAGAGGTGTATTGTCGATGGCACGGGTTACGAGTTCCTATGGCACGCTCAGCCGAGTTACCTAGAGATGAACCTGCCAACATACTTGCTCGTCTTGAACAAGAGAACAATCAAATGCAAAGACGACTAGACCGTTTTCATGCAATCCAAAAAGCTAGGAAACATCTAAAGGGGAAGGCGCAACAGCGAGCCATCAAGTCTATTAATGAAATTACTACATTAGATGATGAAACAGATATTTCAGACTTCTCAGATTCAAGCAATGATGATTTCCAAAAATTTCTACCTACGAACATTAGACGTTGTTGTTAATGTCTACACATTATGTGCAATACATAATGTTGTTGTTAATGTCTGACAAATGATGATTATGTATGTTCAACTTTTGCAACTCTAAGGATTAAATGTTCATTAGTTTTGGCTAAGTTTATGTGAAATCAGTTTCTCATTTCTTCCCTGTTGTTCTTTGTTGCTACATTCAAGTGATGTGCTTTGGTTGGACAATGTCCTTTGCTTTGTAATGTAGGAAAAACCATAGGAAGTGAAATGCCTCCAAATTATATTTATTGCACATTACTTTTAGGAAAATTTAATAGATTCAATACATACAGACTCATCCAAAGCACATAGACCAACCGCACACATGATTCAATAATACGAATAATTCATTTATATGAGTTGTTTGAGTCGCGGTATCATATACACGTATCCGTATATCTTAGTTCTTATAGTGTCCTACTTTATATAGATACATTACAGAAAGACTCGGCCAAACCAAACTAACCACTCAGTTACTGAAAATCCATATGGCTCACACAACACACTATTTCATAGTATTTGGTTTGCTTAGAAATAGGGTAAAGGCCTAAAAGCCTGATCAGCCTCTAAAATGTTTCATTCAAGTTATTGGTTTGTTGTAGCGTTGCTCCAAAGCTCCCTGAAATGTTTGTAAGGGAATATGGGGATAAAACCCTCCAGTGTTGCTACACTCGGTGCACGTAATAGCAAGTGAGATTGGAGAAGGCTAACACAGCTCTACACTATTCAGCTAAGTCATGTTCGCAGTTCTGCATGTGCTGTTCAACAACTCGGCACTGTTAAACCCTGTTTAGTCATATCATCCATGAGTATGGTGAATAAACAGATATGCAACATTTTGCAATGCACTATTTTCAAGGATGCAGAGGATCCCTCAACAGTGTAAGCAAAATTTTGGGGGTGAGCTGTCCACCATTGCTACGCTTGATTGATGCAGTGTTGCATGTGATGCTCAATAGCTCGACACTGTTGAACCCTGACCACAAGTACCCATTCCCACTCACGTGAATACACAGATGTGCAACCCTTTGCAATGCACCATTTTCGAGGAGGCAGAGCATCCCTTAATTGGTTATGCATCAATTTTGGGGGTGAGCTATCCACCGTTGCTACACTGATGTTCGTAGTGCTGCATGTGGTGCTCAACAGCTTCGCACTGTTGAACCCTGTCCAGTCATATCACCTACACACACGCCAATGCACAGATAAGATATGCCTTCTTTTGCAATGCACCGTTTTCAAGGATGCAGAGCATGGCTGAAAAGTTTATGATACATTTAACACAGCTCAACACTGTCTCGTCAAGTCATGTCAGATGACGCACAGGAATGCTAAATAGTCTTCATCAAGACATGCCAAACCGGTTAGAGAACAGTCTTAAAACCACATCCATCAGATATAAACCATACTAGTGATCAATGTCCCTAATTAAATATAAGCATAAACATCACTAGTTTAAAATTTAAACATGTTATCCTAGTCCAAACTCTGGTGGTCAACCACGTGAAATATTGAGACACTAAGCACAACATGCTTCCTCTCGATCGCCTCGAAGACACAGACATCTCCTGCTTCTAAATTATTGTGCTTTCGAAAATGCAACCCATCCCTTCCCGAATCTCATTGTTGAATATGTTTTGATAGAGGGTAATAGTAGAAGACATTGAAGTGTGACATCATGATCACATTATGTATAAAGGCTCACCATATTATGCGGCCGCGAGATACCCATGATGAGTTTGTATCATCTTCATCTAAGTTTATTATTTCTACCTGATGATCTTCCGATTTACAATTCTGAGTAGGTGGATATTGAATCTCAGTGGCAGTCTTATCAAATATAAGAACATGGAAGTTGGAATTTCCTTCATATCTGGAGACTAAAATATATAACCATATCAGATAGAATGGTATTCAACAAAATCCTACCAACCATTACAAAACCAAATGTTGTTATCAGCTTTCTTCAATCCCACTTGCCAAAAGTGTGGATAGGGAGCAATGAGTGTAGCTACAGTGGAAAGCTCAGCACTGTTGAACCCTGTCCAAAAGTACCCATCCACACTCACGTGAATACACAGAGCATCACTGACAAGTTCATGCTCAGGTGCTTCGCACTGTTGAACCCTATCCAATCATATCACCTACACGCACGTTAATACACCTTTTGCAATGCACGCTTAACAGCTTTTGCAATGCACCGTTTTCAAGGATGCAGAGCATCCCTGAAAATTTTATGATACATTTATCACAGCTCAGCAATATCTCGTCAAGTCATGTCTGATGAAGCACATCAGTGTTGAGTAGTATTAACGTGAATAAATACGCAACCTCTTTTGCAGTACACATCACCAGCTTGCTGCTGTAGCACAAGCTATAGCCATATCAAACAGCTACCTCAGCGAATCACATGCACCAACAGACGCCACTGTACAACCAAGTCATGTTTGTAGTTTTGCATGTGCTCATCAACACCTTGCCACTGAGCAATACACTGTCGAGTCATGTTTATTCACGTGAACACTTACTCTTACATGTAGTCACATCCACGTGAATACTTGCCCTTGCAAAACCCCTATATAAAGTCTCATTTACATCTACCCTTGCAAAACATCTACACATACCGATCTAAAGTCACATTTTCCAATGTCGATGCGCAATTGGATGCTACCTCATTTTCCAGATAACTATAGAAGGGAAAGAGATTCCGACGAGAGGGAATACTATGCAGGATTGCGGCGGGAGTGGGACTTTCGCATGAATGAGTCCAACGCTCTACACAATGATCTCCTGCGACTTGGAGCGCCTCTTGTCGACCGTAGCTCACTCGCATTGCCACGACGAAACATGCACCAATATGAGCGTGCAATTACTAAAATAAAAAAAGAAAACAATCTTATGATACTTCGTAGGTCCAGGTATCACATGCTACAACTAGCGGAGGAGCTGGCCGCCGCAACGAACAGGCAACTCACTCCGGCAGAACGTAACAATGTCCTCAACTATGAGGACTACTTGTCAGAATGAATGTCTATGTGATGTGTGTGTTATGTCTAGTGTTAAGTTAATAATGTTAGTGTAAGTTATTTTAAGTTTTCTGTGTTATGTCGTACGTGCTTATTGAAAATCATCATGTGTGGGAATATTTAACTTTTATGCGTTATGTGAAAATAATCTAGATTACGAATAACGTGCATGCTCCTCACAATCAATAATAACGTTTACATAGTACAAATGCAACAACGGTGACACACATACATAGTTAAGCAAAATAGTTCTCCAACAAAATCTAATAACACCACGACACGATTACTCTTCATCTGACATCTCCACGTCTGACTGATAAATGGGATCGGCAAGAAGTGATTGCATGAACTGTGCATGCTCGTACTACCCTTCCTCCACTGACTCTCGAATCTCGACTTGGGTTCGATATCGATTAAGACGTATCTTCATTCGATTATTTTCTTCTCTTATGCGGTTCAATGCTTTACGAAGTTCGTCAATCGTGTCTCTAGGCATTTGCGATGCGAGTTGCCGAGGCACTGGCAACTTAAAACCAACCAGCTCATCATAAAACATTTGCTGTTCACGAAATAACCAAGCCCACTCCTGTCTCATGGTATCGTGAACATCAGCACTATTTCGCAAATTCGGATTGATTGGATAGCTGAACTCATCTTCTAATACCCAACAACGACCCATAGCAGTGAACACATCATGAGGCCTATAGATTTCTGGGTTGCCAGAACCAGACATTGACACTTTATACAATAACACCAAATGATCAAGTTAGTTAACAGTGTTCATCAACTGTTGGTAAATAATGTACTGCTGCATAAAATGGTACACGAAAAAGACATTCATAAATTTGTGTACTATTACATGCTAAAAATTAAATACTAACACTAACACTAACACTAACACTAACATTTGACCATGTGCAAACAAATTGTTGTTAATGTCTACCCATTGTGTTCAATACATAATGTTGTTATAAATGTTTGACCAATGTGATTATGTGCAATACAAAATGTTGCTATAGTCAAGATTTCATTCTCTTGTGGCCAACGTTTACTACAACAAACAACCAAATGGGAGAAGGTGTTGATCTGAGTTTTCTACCTACTGTGAGTTTTCTACAACAAACAACCAAAGATTTCAGTACAATATCAAATAAAAATATCATTGCCCTAAAATTCTGCTGTGAGTTTTCTACCTGAGATGATACAAACTTCAGTTGAGTCCGAAAGCTGTTGATCTGAGCAGAGTGGAGGTTCAGCAGAAATCCAGACACAAAATGGGAGGAGGTGGTGTGGAGAAATTATACGCGAGTAACTCGATTTTTCGAAGTTCGATTATACTTTATAACTCGAGATTACAATAATCGAGTTATGTTAAAACCATATATCCGTACGCCTGACACAAAAAAGTCTTAAAACAGGTTTAATAACAGCGTATCTCGATATCTTAATAATCGGTTACATTACTCGATTAATGAATAACCGAGTTATTCAGGGATTTCAAAAAACAAATTGCCACGCTGGGCGTACGTCTGTAAGCACAAACCTTAATATAACTCGAGTAGTGTATAATCGAGTAATTCATATAACTCGATTTTACTAGTATCGAGTTATAAAACAGGGGCAGTTCCCTATTTAGTTTGGAAAGAAGGGCAAACGCATGTTTAATTTTCTGAAAAAGGGCAGAAGCCCATTTTGTCCAATCGTAGATCTACACAATGCATGGAAATATATAACTATTATGTAATGGGGGTGTAATATATAAAAAGTAACAATTATTGCAAGTATTATTTATTTTTTTAAAATATTTCTACAAGTAATCTTTATTCTTTTACCTCTACAAAGTATAAATATATCATACTATTATATTTTGTATGTTTGATTAATATTTTCTTTTAAGGTGAATTTCTGTTGTAGTCTGTTATATTTGATATACAACTAACTTTATAAATTTCAAATTTATTATTCAAATTTATCATCTCTTAAGGAATAATGAGATTATCATAATAATATAAATTCATAACAAAATTACAATGTTATCTTAACCAAAATTAAGACGAAATAAAAGGAATAAAAGATAGACTTTATAATAATTTATCATTCAAAAAATTGGTAGACATTTTCAAATTCATGGTCATGTAAATTATGTTTTGATATAAACTCAAATTCCTATTTTCCTAAAAACTAAGTATAAGATTTATGTTAGCGAACTCTTTTCATTTAGTCTAGGTGCTGGGGTTTTTCGAATTGTTCTTCTATCATTGACTTCTTTTTTTTTTTTTCTACTCTTTAAATTGTCCCTTGAGTTATTTTTTCTTTGGTTGTTTGTTGTTTTTTCTTATGTTTACCATCATGAACACAATGTATTCTCTTTCTTTGTTTTTTTTCATCACGATTAATGTTACTCTTATTACCTATTAATAAAAAAAAAACTAAGTAAACCCAAATCAAAATTCAAGCAAAGCTATATAAAAAGGGAGAGTGAAGACTTTGTATTGAGAAATTAAAAAAACACAATACCAAATTACACATTTAAAAAAAAAAAAAAAAACCATAAAAGAAAACCCATCAACCTTAAATAAAATTATAAGAAAGAAACAAAAAAAATCTACAAGAAAGGAGAGAGAGAGAGAGAGAGAGAGAGAGAGAGAATACTGGAGATTTTTTATTAGGGGTCTTGATCTTCCAAATGCCCTACCAAACTCTCTTAGCTTCTGATGGAGAAGATGAACTCGGGTTTTGGTTGATCCCCTCAGCCGCAACATGCGATACACACTCCTTACACTATAGTTACCATTTGGGGTAAGTGGCCACACCAAAACATCATCCCCACCCCCTTCATGCATATAAATCCGTTTGATCATCTCTGCCTCCCATGGTAGAAAAGATCTCTCCAACAAACCAGGATCCCACACTCTTGTATCTGTATAGAATAATTCATGCACTCTACTGATCTCTGCATCTTACCGTGGAGAAACAATCTTGCTCTGTCCCAGTTTAGACAGCCACCTATGGTTCCATATATCAATAGACAATCCATTTCCCACCCTCCATATAGCACCTTTATTGATAACCTCAGGGGCTTGCAAAATACTTCGCCATGCAAATGAGCAATTTGGGTGGACCAGAGCATCCAAAATATTACCATAAGGGAAGTATTTAGCACTAAAAACTTGATAAAGTATCCTTATTATGAAATAATCGCCAAACTTGTTTCGCCAATAAAGCATTATTGAATTTCTGAATATCTCTGAACCCCATACCTCCAATAGATTTAGAGGAACACAAGGAGCTCCAATTAACCCAGTGAATCTTCTTCGAGTCCCCTTGCCCCCACCAAAACTTTTGAATCATGGCTTCTATATCTTTACACAGGCTTACTGGCAATTTAAAAACACTCATGGAATAAGTGGGTATGGATTGAACCACTGCCTTAATCATGATCTCCTTGTCAACTTGTGAGAGAAGCTTCTCTTTCCACCCTTGCATTTTCGCCCATATTCTCTCTTTAATTTGTGTGAAACAAGCTTTCTTTGCCTTACTGACAAAAGAAGAAAGCCCCAAATATTTCTCATAGTGTTGAATGGCAGGAACATTTAGAGAAGATTTGATTGCCTCTTGCATCTGAACACCAGTATTCTTGCTAAAAAATAGGGTAGTTTTATCCTTGTTGATAGCTTGACCTGAAGCTCCTTCATAACAAGCTAAGATATCCTGGATTTTCTCACACTCCTCCAAGGTGGCTCTACAAAATAACAAACAATCATCTGCAAAAAAGAGATGAGTGAGTTTAGGTCCATTCCTACATATAGAAAAACCCTGAATGTCCCTATGTGTGGCTGCACTCCTCAGAATGGCATTAAGACCTTCTACACAAAACAGAAATAGATATGGCGAAAGAGGATCTCCTTGCCTCAACCCCTTAGTAGGCCGGATCAAACCTTTTGGCTCACCATTAACCAGAATAGAATACGAAATTGTACTAACACATTCCATAATCATAACCACCCAAGACTCCTGAAAACCCATTTTCAACAAAATACTCTTAAGAAAAATCCACTCCACCCTATCATATGCTTTACTCATATCCAATTTTAGTGCCATAAAGCCTTTCTTCCCCGTACAACTATTCTTCATGTGGTGCAAAGTTTCACAAGCAATAAGAATATTATCTGTAATCAATCTATTAGCAACAAAAGCACTATGAGTTTCTGAGATAATAGAATTTAGTATAGGCTTAAGACGGTTAGTAATGACTTTACTAACTATCTTATAAATCACATTACAAAGACTAATAGGTCTAAACTCAGTTACTCTTTCAGGATTTTTAACTTTGGGAATCAGAGTAATAAAAGTATGATTAATAGATTTCAAAAGTGGCCCATTATTTAAACTGGACAAAACAGCTTGAGAGACATCCATACCTACATCTGTCTAATATGTTTGATAGAAAAGAGTAGGCATACCATCAGGTCTAGGTGCTTTTAGGGGAGCCACCTCCTTTATAGCGTAGTCAACTTCTTCAGCTGTGTATGGTTTAGCCAAATCAACCCTCATCTCCTCAGTGACAACCTGGTGAACCCCATCCAAAATTCGGTCCAAGCCATGTGGATTGGAGGACATAAAAAGCTTCTCATAGAATCTATTCAAAATCCCTGAAAACACTGTCTCATCCTCCTGCCACACCCCATTCTCGTCCCTCAATCCCCTGATAAAATTCCTTCGCTTCCTTTGGGTGGCAATACCATGGAAAAATACCAAGTCTCAAATAAGAATTAAATTATTTAGAGGAAGTATATGTTTGTACTATAAAAAATAAAAAAATAAAAATTTGGGTTTGGTTAATGAGTACTGTAGGGACACGATTTGCGGCCCAGGCCCAAAGATGAACAGGGCGGTAGCCCGGTGAGCCCAATACAATAAATTTGTAGAGAGTGGGTTAAAGGGCTAGGTTTTAATGAAGTTAATAATGGCTAGTATGGAGTTAAAAGATAATCAAGCAAGAACAGAACACATAGGAATGGATAAATTCACCGTCCGATGAGACAATTATGAGTATAAATCAATATAACGGTTTTACAAATTCAACTTGGATTGCTATGATCCTTCTTTTCCATTTTTCTCTCCCTTTTTCGATCCCCTTCTCATGGGAGATCTCTCACATTATATAGTTCCCCTCAGTCCATCCTGATCCTACGCTTGTTAATTATCTAAGCCTTCACTTGAGTGCATGTCCCATCAGACATCCTCTTTGGCTTTCTGTGAGTTGTGGTAGCTGTGACTGCACTGTTCAGGGGGTCTTTCCATATAAATGCGGCTAGAAACGTAGCTGCAATGCATTTAATGCGGTGGTAGCAGCTTTTCCTTTAGATATTTCTGAGTTCTAATCGCTTCAATACATTCATGAAGTTCATCCTTATCGTGTAAACCTCTTGATAGGTCGCCCAGGTTGCTGGACTATAGATTCGAATTGTATTGTCATGTCTGAGGAGGAATTACTCCTCGGACCGTTCTCCACCCGTTCTTCCTTTAAGAGATTTTAAATTTGGGATCTCTCCCAATCACTTACCCCTCCTCGGACACGCCACGTTCCCAGATAAGGCCCAATGCCCAATATACAATTTTGGGCATTTATCCCTACAAGTACTATTAGGGTATTTGTTAATTGACCATTTTAGAAAAAAATTTATACCACTTTCATGGGAAATATAAAAAACTATCAAAAGTTAGTTAATTTTTTCTTTTCTCATTATAAAATTTTTAAAACATTTCCTAAATTAATGCTCTTATCTGTTAACTTTTTTCAAGTAATTTTAATTGTTAAGGTTAAAGAATGGTTATTTATTGGCGAATAGTCACATGTAAGGCTAGAAAGAATGACACATGTGACTTGGTAAACATAACATGTGTTAATTTGCTAACCATCCCACGTGCCTTGGCAAAATATGTCATGTGTAAGACACTTGTCCAACATATGAGAGGATTGGAAGAAAATTGTTATTAATACTAGCCTCTGAGCACACGCTTCCGAAAGTGCTAAGAGGCTTTTTTTTTTTTTTTTTTTTGTAAAAATTAATAATTTGCATCTATTATAATTTGGGATTACTATATTTTTCAATCACAAAAAAAAAAACCTAGGGGTGTGATGAAAAAAATATTTCACCCGCAAATGCATAACACTCATCACACCCCTAGGTTTTTTTGTGATTGAAAAATGTAGTAATCACAATTATAATAGATGAAAATTATTCACCTTTACCAAATAAAAAAAAATAGAAGAGATTTTGAGCACACGCTCATGCTAAGAGGCTAGTGTTAATAATTTGCTAAATTTAAGGGTATGGATGGGAAGTTATAGTAATAGTTTTTTAATAAGAGTGTTTTTTTTCCCCCTTTAAATCCTTTAAATTCAAAATAAATAAGAAGATATTTGAAAAAAAAAATAAAAAAATAAAATAAAATAAAACAAACAAACAAACAAACAAACGTGAGATCTTGGAGCAAGTAAAGCAAATTCTATTAAAAAAAATTGAAAATGTTTAACCAAAAGAATGGTCCTATTTATCACAAAAAAAATGTGGTCTTATTTTATTGGCAATGTTTTAGTGGAAATTTTTATCTCTACTTAAATCTAGGAAAATAGGGGTATTTTGGAACAAGAAAAAAAAAATCCAGTCCAAAAAGAGAAAATCTCTTAAATAGTAGTATAGATAACAAAGTAGAAGACACTTGGCATTACATGGAAGGTATATCCATGCCTTATTTGGTATTCATCTCCCACGTGACAACACACTTGATTGTTATACATTTTAATATTTTGATTGGGCTTGTTGTCCTCTTACTGGTCGCTCCACGATGGTTATATATGGAGTTTTCTTTCTCGCTCAAGTATAGAGGCAAAGTATCGAGCTATGGTTACTGCCACTCTTGAAGTCACTTGGATCTCCTTTAAAATACGTGACCTTGGTATCACTTTACGTAATCTAGCTACTCTCTTTTGTGACAACATCAGTGCCCTATACAAGTCAGTTAGCCTGGTTTTTCATGCACATACTAAGTTTGCTCAAGGTGATCTTGTCACTAAGTTTGTTTGTACCTCTCATCAGCTTGATGATGTTTACTAAGCCACTTCCTTGTGATCGATTTCAAACTCTTCTGTCCAAGTTGGGACTTTTGTCTCCCTAACAAGTCAGTAATACACAAAAGAGAAGGATAACAGAGCAATAAATATGAAAATCACACAAAATCCTCCTACCGTTACTCATAATTAGCACCAAATTTGGCTCTTCTACTGTTACTCATGGAAAATTATTGAATACTCCATAAGTACAATAAATGTGCTAGGGTTTGTGTCCTAAAATCCAATTTATTTGCATGTTATAAATAATTAAATTATTTAATTATATGAGACTATTTATAAATGAATTAATGAGACATTATCATAACCCTTAAGATGCATTGTATGTGATTTAGTTACAAAAGATATAAACCACAAGTTCCTTGTAAACTCAAAATATAGTTCGTAGTCGGTAATGAAATTGAGCGTTTCATCTTCGAAGACTATAACAAATTAACTAAGATGGTTTATCTTGATCATGGAAGTGGAGACTTCTAGTTGATGTGTTGATATATCTTAAGTGCGTGAGACATATTGAACTGGACCATTGTGAAATTAATTATTCAATTAACAACTGTCACCTGAATAATTAATCTCACGACTTCTATTTTCATAGACTCTTAATCTTAAGAGAATAGTAAACCCGATCATGAAATGTAGGTTACTTTGATATATTAGGAGTGAGATCTAGATTAACAATCAAAACCTAAGTATGTTGGATAACCACATGTAGTGTTGAGGGAACACATATTCTCAAGATGGAATCCATAATCTCTTTCTATAGAAGCACAAAATATCCCCTTGAAATAAGTTTAATGAAACTGCTTATTCAGGGCTGGCCACTTTAGTAAGATTTACTAAAGTTTATATTTTATGAAATTAGATTTCATAAATATGAATAACTAAAAGATTAAACTGGTACTCAAGGAATAAAATAGTTGTTTACAAAGTGACAGTTTATTATGATTTTGTTCACTATGGATATTTTATGGAGGGGTCGAATGATATCATATTAGAGTCTTGGGAAATAATTTATTAATAAATCCTAGAGTGCAATTATATTTCCATAGTGCTACTTGTTATATAATTAATGGTAACTTTGGGCTTGTCAAGAGTTGATAGATAAGTCTGAAACCCATTAGAGCTAGAGCCTTATTAGTTCCTTTCGTCCCATTCCAAGTCACACACTTTAGCCTAATTGGGCTGGCCCGAAAGGCTAACCCAATTAGATAGTTAGTTATTTATTTAATAAGAGTTATTAAATAAAGTAACCGCCAAGGTAGTTAAAATGTACATATGATTAAAAGGAAGAGAATATAGTTTTTCTCTACAGAATCTTGGAAATACACTTTTCCAAAGGAAAATCAACGTACACAAGAACTGATTAAGAGACTACTCATCTTAGGCACCATGCGGAATTGGGATGAAGATTAAAGGTATTCTCAAGTCTTGTTTTTGAATTTTACTGTACCAAGGTACGCTTTCGCTTCTTTGTACTAGAATTCAAGGTTACATGTTATCTATCATGAATGAAGTAGATCATTCTGTTGCTTCCGCTGTGGTTTTTGTATAAGATGCAAAACTAGTTTTTCCAACAATTGATATCAGAGCCAGGTTTTCAATATCATGATTGTATAGCATGTGATTGGATTTTAGGATAAAAGAAAAATGGTTTCTTGATGTTTACTCATGTTTTGATATTTTGAACCCACATGCCATTTATTATATGAGAGATATACTGGTTCTTGTTAATCAAAGTGTGGCTCATAATAATGTTGTCTAGAGATACATGGCATCGGTTCTTAAATTCTTAAAATAAAACTGAAATAAATGTCAAGCGTGAACTTTTGTTATGCACCGCTTGGATATCGTTGGCAGTTGGGAGTGGTTATTGAATTTCATTCTATAACTATTAGTTGATGCTGTCAATGCATATCTTGGCTTGATATATTTAATATATGTCGTGTTTTGTTAGTCTTTGTAATAGGAATGAATACATTAACCTATATTGCTAAAATTGATGAGTTTTTTTTTTTTTTTTTTTTGAGAATCAAGTCTTGAATTTCATTTAACTAAATCAACCATGGTTGGTTAACAATACAGAATAGAGGTGTGGAGGAGCATCCTCCATCCACACCTTTAAACCTGCGACATGTCGTGCATGTTTTGCAAAGTTATGAGTAACAGAATTGTCAAGTCTACAAATGTGTGAAAATGAAATACAGTTGACATCTATTGTGGTTTTGGCTGCAGCTAGGATGTGACCAAAGGGAGCTAGTGAATCTTCCTTGCTCTGTAGTACTTTTATTATCAATTCTGAATCCCTTTCTAATATGAATCTTGAGAAGCCTAGTTCTGCAGCAAAATAGAGAGCTCTTGCCGTTGCCATAGCTTCAACTAGGTCCGAAGAGAAAGGGAGTTGAATCTGCTCTGATAGAGAGGCCAGCAACTGTCCAAAGCCATCCTAAATAACTACTCCCAGGTCTGCCTTATTTATGTCCTTGAATGTTGCCCCATCGAAGTTAATTTTCACGCAGCCATCAGGTGGAGGGTGCTATGCAACTCAGGTTGGTGGTAGGGTGACCCTTTGAGCTCTTTGAGCGCTACTTGCTTATTGGTAGTCTGTTAAGGATTGTTGGGAAGTTGGAAGTACCTGCGAGATGGGGTGATCTTTGTTGCTCACTCTCAATTGGTTCCTACGAAACCAAATGTTCCACATGATGACCACCATTAATTCCACCTTGCTACATGCATTTAAAACATAGAGAAGCAAGTCCTTTATATCTGCAAATAAGCGATCTTGGCGGAATGAAAATTCTGGTATGGCGTCCCAGATTGGAGAAAGTTTGGAGCACTCCTAAATTGCATGTAAGACTGATTCTTCAGCTTGCCCACAGTGATCACATGTGTCTTCATTGAAAATTTTCCTCCTCTTCAGGTTTTTCTTCACTGGAATAGCATCCCTGCTTGACCTCCATACAAAATATTTGATTTTGTTTGAGACATCAAGATCCCAAATCAGCTTCCACAACTCACTGTTGCGATCTGAGTGACTAGGAACTTGATTGTGGAGCTCTTTCTTTGCTAAGAATTTGAAACCTGACTTGATAGTATATGTACCTAATGCATTGAAAGGCCATGTGAGTGTGTCTGCAACAGAGGTAGTGCATAAGGGAATACTCTTTATCAAGCTTACCTCCTGAGTGTTGAATAGACCATGTATAAGACAATCATCCCAGCTATGTGCCACTGGATCTATAAGGTCTTGGACTTTAATATCCTCAAAACCTACAACAATTGGTGATTGGATACGTGGGTGATCTAATGATGGCAGCCATGCATCAAGCCACACACTAATGGACTCCCCACTTCTTGCTCTCCATTTAGCACCTTTCAACAAAACATCACACCCTTTTAGGATACTTTGCCAAGCATAGGATTCTGAATGAGAATTTGAGGCCTCCATAATCAAGCAATCTAGAAAGAATTTTGATTTAAAGACCTTATAAAATAGGGAATTCTTATTGTGCGAAAGTCTCCATGCTTGTTTAGCAAGTAGTGCATCATTGAAAAGGCCCAAGTCTTTGAAGCCCATACTCCTTTCAGATTTTGGAAGACATAGTGTTTCCCACTTAACCTAATGAATCTTCTCTTGTCTCCTTTCTGACCCTACCAAAACTTCCTTATAAGGCTTTCAATTTCTAAGCATAAACCCAAAGGGAGTTTGAAACAACTCATGGTGTAGCTTGAGACTGCTAGAACCATAGCCTTGATTAAAATTTCCCTTCCTGCTTGTGATAAAAGTTTCTTTTTCCATCCTTGAATTTTTCTCCATACCCTTTCTTTGATGTAATTAAGGTTGGCCTTTTTATTTTTTCCAACAAGCGATGGAAGGCCAAGGTACTTCTCATATTGTCTTATTTCCTCCACTCCCAATGCAAGCTTTATGTGGTCCCTTGTGCTTTCATCAATGGATTTGTTGAAGAAGATGTTAGTTTTATTCCTATTAATCTGCTGACCCGAACACCTGCCATAAGTGTCTAGAATGTCTAGGATTTTTTGACATTCTTGAACTGTGGACCTGCAAAACAAGAGGTTATCATCTGCAAAAAAGAGGTGGGTTAGGCGAGGACTATTTCTAGATAAAGAATAGCCTCGAATATCACCCTGTGCTGCTGCTTGACTGATTAGACCATGAAAGCCTTCTGTGCATAGTAGGAACAAGAATGGGGAGATGGGATCTTCTTGTCTAATGCCCCTTGATGGATGGATTAATCTTCTGGGTTCCCCATTGACAAGAATGGAGTAGGAAACAGTAGTAACACATAACATGAGAAGTTTAATCCATCTATCACTGAACCCCAATTTTTTTATGACAGCTGCTAGATAAGGTCATTCCACCCTATCATAGGCCTTGCTCATGTCAAGTTTGATTGCCATGAAACCATCTTTCCCTATGTGTTTTTGCATGCTATGTAGGGATTCAAATGCTACCAAAATATTATCTGAAATAAGGCGGCTTTTGGTGAAGGCACTTTGGTGTTCAGTGATAATTTTTGGTAAAATGCATTTAAGCCTATTAGCTAAGACTTTCGAAAAAATCTTTTAAAAGGCATTACAAATACTAATAGGCCTAAAATTAGATGCATATTCGGGATTTTTTTTCTTTGGGATGAGAGTAACAAAAGTATGGTTTAGGTGTTCAGGTAAAGATGCTGAATTAAGAAAAGTAAGAACTAAATCTATTACATCATCTCCAATTAAATTCCAGTAATGGTGAAAAAATAGAGGAGGCATACTATCTGGACTTGGTGCCTTTAGTGGGTCATCTGCTTTATAGCTTGTTGCACTTCCCAAGCCTGAAATTCCCGAAAGAGTTGTTCATTTATCTCATCACTGATCACTTGGTTGATTGAGCTTGTGGCTTCCTCACATGGTGGTAGATTTGCCGAGGTATAAAGCTCCTAGAAATAGGTAGTTAAGGTCTCTATGACTTGATCCATATTCGAACTCCACTCCCCATTAGCTTTGCGGATTTTAAGGATCGAATTCTTTCTCTTCCTTTGGGTGGTACGGCAGTGGAAGAATTTTGAATTCTTTTCTCCATTGGCTGCCCACAACACCTTAGATCTTTGAAACCACATCCTATATTCTTTGTCCACTAGCTCATCTATTTCTTTTTTAAGCTCTTTAACCCGGAAATTCACTCTTGATCTCATAGCTTCTTCCTCTGCCTCCCTCAATAATTTTCTTTTTTTCTCAAGCTCCCTTCTCACATTCCCAAAATGCTTTTGGTTCCAGTCTTGTAATTCTTTTCCACATTTTTTTTTATCTTCTTGATCACCTTGATGCTAGGATCGGCCTCTTCATGGGATGTCCATACTGCTTCAACAACATTTGTGCACCCTCTGTCGGATAGCCACATTTCTTCAAATCTAAATGGTTTAGTAATGCTTGGGATTTCTAGACCATCTGAAATAATCCATAATAGGCAATGGTTCGAAGCATTGGAGGAGAGGTGGTGAATTTTTGTTCCTGCAAACTGCATAAACCAATCATTGTTTGTAAGGCCTCGATCCAATCTTTCCCAAATGGAGTGCCCATCAGCAAAGTGCTTCTGCCAAGTGAATTGTGACCCAATGAAACCAAGGTCAATAAATCCACATTCATCAATAACGTCACGGAATAGCTACATTTGGGCATGACTTATACGGCTCCCCCTGAGCTTTTCAGAACTTCTCACTATCTCATTGCAGTCTCCTGCACAGAGCCATGGCAACTTGAATCTGTTGTTGAGCTGATAAAGCATATCCCATGATTCATGGCGTTTATGCATCACTGGCTCACCATAAAATCCTATGAATCTCCAAGCATCCCCTGCAACTTTATTAATAATAGCATCAATATGATTTTTAGAGAAAGATTCAACATTCAAATTTATTAAGTTACTCCAATACAATGCCAATCCTCCACCTCTATTATTTTGTTCAACAAAGAATAAATTTTCAAAATTCAAATTACGTTGTACTTCTTTTAGCCTTGCTTCATGCGCCTGTATTTCAACTAAAAACACAGCAGAGGGATCTTTTGCTCGAACCATTCTTTCAAGCTCTTTCCCTGTACATAGGTTCCCAAGTCCACGACAATTCCACACAATCAGACTCATTGTGCTTGGCAGGCCTGCCCTGCAACCTCCACCATTGAAATTTCCTGAACTTTTGCCTTCGAAACATTGACTTTTTTTTTTATGTAACTCAGGCAGATCTGCTTCTCCATCCTTGAGTGTTCTTTTCTTTTCTAAGGGATTTTACGAATTAAGGGTCTGGCTATGCACGTGAGACTCACGTTCAATTCTTTTCCATTTGCGTGGTGCATGAGAATCGCTGAGCTGGATACAATCAATGTTTGAGTTTTGATTATCATTAAATTCTCCTGCATATTCTCTATTTAATTCCGTGCGGCGTGGTGGACTTGAAGACTTGCTGTTAGTATCTTGCACGTTACCTCTGTTTCCTTTTGTGTGAATATCTAAATCAATGTCATTTAGTTGCATATCAAATTTGGTGGGATACGTTTGGGAAATTGGTGGTTTATGAATGGCATTACTCCCCTCAATAATTGCATTAACTCTTGGACACATGTAAGATTGTAACTCCTCCTCAAAAGCCTAATGATTCGGATTTACTGTTTTGTCATTGTCCACATTTGCCCTAACACCGTGACAAGTGGTCGGTTTGTTCACCAACGTGTGCTGCTGTGACTGAGCTACCGAGACACTGGTATCGGTCGGTGCACTTCCCAGTCCATCACCCATTCTAGCCATGGTGGTGACCGTAGTTTTTCCCGGGTTAAAAGGTAGTGCTCGAAGCCAATTCCCATAACCTTGTTAATCCTGTCGAAGCTTCCTTTTACTGCTGAGCCAGAAATTGCACTCCTTGTCCGCATGAGATACCACACCACACTAGTAACAGAAATTTGGAAGTTTTTTGTACTTGAACGAGACCCAAATTTAAGACTCCTCATTGATGGCTACTTTCCTACCTCTGCAGAGAGGATTAAAGTCATCTACTTCAACTCTAACGTGAAGGAATGTACCCTCCACCATCTCCTCAGTGTTCTCTGACGTCGACATCGGACCTAGTTTTTCACCAATTTCTATCGCCGTTTCTGGGTCCATCATGCTCATTGGCAGTCCGTGTAATTGGACCCAAAACTTTGTAGTAGTAAACCTCATGTTTCTTGTATGGACAGAAAAATCAAACCGCTTGAAGAGGACCAGTTGTTTGTCAAACACCCACAGTTCTGAGGCTAGAACTCTTTCAGCATCATTCTCATGCTCGAACACGAATAGGAGGACATGATCCTCAGCTTCTCTGATCGTAAATTCGCCCCTTGACCTCCATAGGGGTTTAAACGTTTTGCCAATGGCTTCTAAGTTCAGAGCTCTCTTGGTTAAAAATGTTGCTGCTAAAACATATTCCTTAGCAGTCAGATTCTTGGATTTCTTAAGACTTACTTTTGCTCCCTTAGCTTTTGTTAAGGAGAGTTTCTCCCAATCCTCAAGGACGTCTTTCATTGTTGGGTAAGAAAAAAAGACGTAAGAGAATGTTTTGAGACAAATGGAAAAGACTGTATAGAAAGACAAGAGATAAGTGTTTCCCCACCCCTGAAAAATAAACCCCACAAACCTACTAATAACCTTGTTATTAGAGGGAGAAGAATATCATTCCGAAGATGATAATTGAGATTCTAAAGTCTTTTCTCTCAGTAGAGAGAGCAAAAGGATGGATTCTATAGTCTTTTGTTTTCTTTGAATGCGTTGATATATTATTATTTACATGGGTTCATATGCATTCGAACTACTGATATAAGGAGGTGATACAGCCCAATTTAATTTAGTTCCTTTTAATGCTTGCATTCTTGGAATCTTGATATATTAATTTTGGCGGTGGGCATATTGTTCTTTTTGGAAAAGTATCCATGTAAACTTCATGGAATTCTCCTTTTCGATTTTAATACAGATTGATGATATAAATGCTATCATGATAATGCTAGGATTAAAGTATTCCTTTAATGAAATTTATTCCTAATTAGATTAGGATTTTATTTTCAAGGGTTTTTAGCATTTTAGGGTTCTTGATCTTGATCTTGATAAACTTTAATGTTTGATCTATAAATCTTTATTTATAAAATCAAAAGGTGTTTTTTTGGTCATGTAAAACTAATTTGATTAGTGTTGATCAAGTGTTAAAACATAGATAAAGTGCAAGGTTATGTGTGATGAGATTACACATAATTATATATAAAGTGATTAATTTTTACAGTTCTTAAAAGTTAAGAGCATTTATTAATCATTATCTATCTAAGAGGCCTAACAAGATTAAAGATATTAGTTAAATAGAACTCTTAGTCCTAAATTGTTTACGACTGCCTTTTAAGAAACATTCTATTGAGATTAGAGTTTTTGTATGATTAAAAGTCCTTGATTTATTTTAATTAAAAGTTTTTAATGAGATTAAAACTCTAATTAAAAGTTATATATATATATATATATATATATATATAGTTTCTAATGAGATTAGAATCCTTTATCAAGTAAGTTAAGGATAGAATTCTATATAACTAATTTTTGATCCATTAGAGTACAAGGAATCCTAAATAGTTTAGGACTTCCATTTTAAGTTAGTGATTCTAATGAGATTAGAGTCTTTAACAATTGCAAGGTTATAAATTGTGATGAGATCACAATAGTCTAAAGAAAACCCAAATAATAGGTGGGAGTGTTGGTTTTAAAATAACCCTTTTATTAAGTTTATTGTAATGTGAGTAGGTACCTAGTCTTGTCCTTGTGCCTTGCATTCCAAGCAGAGGGTATTTACTTCACGAATTACATGATTAGACTTTTTTGTGATTACGCAAATGTTCGTTATGCTATTATGACGTGACTAAGTCAGATCACATCGAATTTAAACAATTAAACACATTTAATGTATAGGGTTAAAATTGTGATGAGATCATAATGATTTAAAGACAGTCCACTTGTTTTAAAATTTCTAGTGGGTGAGAGATTCAAGGGTTGAGTCTCACGACCTCCATTGTGATTAGGCACCTTGCCTTGGTGGATGTGCCTTGCTCCCTACGGAAGGTGTTTAATTCATGGTACTATAGGTTAAACTTCTTAATGATGGATGAATTGTGCTTTTACATTGAGAATGACCACACTGCCATGGAGTTACTTGGTGACTCACATAGAGTCTAGGCAATGGTGCACATTAGCCTAAGTGTAATGTTAACCACCCTACGGAACTATGTCATTATTACTTAGAGGCTAAAGGAAGAGCGGCAAATTATTTTTGTTTGGCAAGAGTTATCATGATAGCATTAATAATGAGAATATTTCTCGCCTAATCATAGTGATTGGAATGACCTTGCTACTGAGGAATATTAATTGCGGGATTAGGTTGTCGTTGCACTTAATATGATATGGTTTTAGGGTTCCATATTATATGGTTGTGGATGCAAAATTATAATGTCCTTGTAATTATGTTCATAGTCCCAAATTAAAGTTGTCATAAATTTTTGTTCTCTAACTACTATTTTAATTGAATCACATTGACTAATAAATAATTTTGGACATTGTGCTTAAAAGAGTTGAAGTACATAAATATGTTTTGATTCAGCATTGTCATAATTTTCCTTTACATGATGCATTTTTGGAAGATAGCTTATGATGTGATCATAGTCTCATTGAAATACTAAAACATTACATTGGCTTATATCTCAATGTTGCTACAACATGAGTTGCAAGAGTTAGCACTAAGTTTAGACTTTATATTAAATTTAAATGAGATGTTTGGTATGAATCATATTGAGTGCTAAGAAAGGCTTAATGAGTTCTAATTCTATATCATTTTATGAAAATATTTTCATCTTCAAACGAATTGGAATTCTTGGATGTAGAGATTAATTGTTAATCTCATATGGATATGATCCACAAATTCTTGTTAGAATCATTTGATCAATTCAGATTGTTTTGAAAATAAATAAATTCTTTTTATATTATTTGAGTTGATTAGTGAGTTCTATGCAACGGAAGACATCCTAAAAGCTAAGGCTAAGATCAATATGACTTAATTCAAATTCGATGCCTTAACCGAAAGGTAAGGGTAAGAAGAAGATTGATAATACCAAACAATTGGGCAAGCTAGTTAGGAGTTGCCAAAAAGGAAATTAGACTCAAAAGTATTGTCCATGATTGTAATTTAGATGGAAATTTACATGTTTTACTTTTAAAGAGAAAGTTTCCATCCTTTAGTATTGTATGTTTTGATTTCAAAAGTTTGTTCCTAAGACATTTGTCAAATTGTGGATTGGGTGAAAACCTGGTATATGATACTTCCACTTTTGGAGATGTCCAGCACTTGTGCTAGAAAGGAAGTCTGACAAATTGGAATCAAAAGGTTGAAAAATGTGTGTTCCTACAATGTTTCTAGATAATGACTGCGTGAATAATCTTAAACGTAGAATTGTTCTAGAAGAAAAACGTTAGGATTTTTTGTAGGACAAATATAAAATACATTAAGAAATAAGATGGTTGTATTAAATACACCACAAGACATTATTCTATAGATAGCTAGTACATTAGTACAATATCGTAGTGGGAGGATTATTAGTTTACCTAATAAATTCATACTTTTGGGATAGACTTGTGAAGTCATCCCAGAAGGATATGAATTTAATCCTCGGTCCTATGTAAAGGCCATAGATGATATGAATATGGATTACTGAATCAAAGTTATGTAAATAGAATTAGATTCTATTTAAAGTTTAGAACTTGTAGAGACACCTAATGGCATTAAGCCTATTGTTTTCAAATAGGTCTACAAGAAAATGAGATTGATAGGTTAGAAGGTGTAAACCTTCGAAGTCAAGGCTAGTGGCGAAAAGATTTATTCAGAAAGAAATGGTTCGACTATGAAAAGATTTTTTCACCAATAGTCAAGTTTGACTCTATCTATATTCTCTTATCCATTATATTTCATTTGGATGAAATATGACAATGGATATCAAGAAAGCTTCTCTTAGGGTGCGTTTGTTTCAGTGTAAAATATTTTTCGAGTGTAAAATATTTTCAGGTGAAAATATTTTCGGGAAAAGAAAATATTTTCAAGTGTTTGGCTGCATTATGAAAATTATTTAAGAAAATATTTTCAAGTATTTTGTTGAATTATGAAAATGTTATTTTCCTACTTTCTCACATTTTCTCAGCTTCCAAACAAATTTCATTATACAAAATTTCAATATATAAACTTTAAAAGAAACAAAATATTTTAACAAAACACTGATTAAACTCAAAAATTTTGGTCAAACAGAGAGAGGGAGGAAGAGAGAGTGATCGGTGGGTGAGGGAAAGGGAGAGGTAGATCGAGAAAGAGAGAGATCGGGCATCGCCGGTGCTGGGGTGCGACGAGACCAGTGCGAGTTAGGGTTGGGTGCGGTGGTGCAATCTGGGGTTTGATGAATGGGTTTTCTGGGGTGCGATCTGGGGTTTGAAGAATCGGGTTGAGTTTGAACAAGAAAAAATGGAGGGGATGACGAGATCGGTGGGTGGGTCTGATACCGGCGACGAGATTAATGGATGGGTCTGATACCAGCGAGAAGATCGGTTGTCTTCTTCACTTTCCCTTCGAGCTCTCTCTCTGTCTTCGGGTGTGTGCTCTCACTCTCTCTCTCTCTTCAAGTGTGTTTTCCGGAAACGCTTTGAAGGTAAAATCATAGTGTAAAATCATTTACGCTCAAAATGGCTTATTTTCCGGTCAAAGCGTATTTGATTTTCCGTTGACTGTATTTTTCGTAACTACCAAACACACACAAGGGTGTAAAATGATTTCCTGAAAGTATTTTCAGGCGAAACAAACACACCCTTAGTGGCATTCTTGAGAAAGACATGTATATAATGTTGCTAGGCTATTCATAGCAAAGAACCAGTTGTATTTAATATGCAAGTTGCTTAAAATCCATTTATGTACTAAAGCAAACATTTAGATCATACAATATCATCTTTGGTCAAGCAATCAAATTGTTTGATTTGATTAAGTAGTGATAAGCTTTATGAGTGTAAAAGCTATATATAATAATAAATCTCTTAATGTATGTTGATGACATTCTAATAATTCATAATGATGTATAGATATAGTCAACGATAGAATTTTTTGTTGTCAAGACTAGATTGATATGAAGTACTTAAGTGAGACTAGTCACATCCGAAGAGTTAAACTTTGGTAAGATTCAAAAATAGGATGTTGGGTCTGTCTCAAACTGCTTAAATAGATTAGATTTTAGCCAAGTATGGCATGTGATACTTCAAAAAAGGATTCCTTCCATTCAAGTTTGAAGTTCTTTTGTTTAGGACTATAGTCCTAAGACATGTAAAAGGAAAAGCATATGAAGACGGTTCTTTATACCATGTTAAAAGGAAGTCTCAATTATGCTATGCTATATACTAGGCCAATATCTATTTTGCAGTGGGCGTGGTAGGCGAAGATCAATTTAAATCTAGGATTACTTAACTTAGTGGGAGTAAAGCATATACTCAAATATCTTAGGAAAATGAGGGACTATATGCCTGTCCACTAAAGAGAGGATTTGTTAGTTACTGGTTACACATAGGGCTGTCCACGGGTCGGGTTGGGTCGGGTTTGGACCCAACCCAGACTTGACTCGCCAGAAAATCGGTCGAGTCAGTTTCAGGTGAGGAAGAGGGTCGGTCGGGCCGGTTAGGTCGCCAGAATAAAAAAAAAAAGCATTGAATCTGAAAAAAAATAGTTGCCGAAATCTGGAAAACTCGCCGGTTTCTGGAAAAACTCGCTGGATCTCCTTGAATCTAAGCTTGATCTCGCCGGAGTTGGCTGGGTTTGTACATAACACCAGTTGGGTCAGGTGGCTCGGGTTTTGGAGAAGAAAACCATCACTCGACCCGCCCGCGACGGGTTTTTGAAGTCAAGACCTGAGTCCGACCACCAGAGTAGTCAGATTGGGTGGTTCCGGGTCGAGTCCGGGCGGGTTGGGCGGGTGGCGGGTTGATCTGGACAGCCCTAGTTACACAAATATTGATTTGTAGTCTGATTGTGATTAATGGAGTTTGACTTCAGGATATGTGTTCACTCTAGGTGGTGAAGATACACATTAAGCGTAAGTATCATCTCATTAGAGAGATACTAAAGCGTCGGATGTAGTAGTAGATAAGATAATTTATGCAATAAATCTGGCTGAAACTTCTTTCCAGACCTTGCCTTAGAGTGACTATGATTTACTCTAAAGGGAAATAAGTGTCAGATATATGCAAAATTGTTTTTGAGGGCAAGTGGGAGATTGTTAGGGTTTGTTCCCTAAAATCCAATTTATTGGCATGTTATAAATAATTAAAATTTTTAATTATATGAGACCATTTATAAATGAACTAATGAGACATTATCATAATCCTTGAGATGCATTGTATGTGATTTAGTTATAGAAAATATAATCCACAAATTCCTTGTAAATTCAAAATATAGTTCGTAGTCAGTGATGAAATTGGACGTTTCATCTGCGAAGACTATAACACATTAACTAAGATGGTTTATCTTGATCATAGTGGAGACTTCTAGTTGATGTATTGATATGTCTTAAGTGTGTAAGACATATTGAACTGGACCGCTGAGAGATTAATTATTCAATTAACAATTGTCACCTGAATAATTAATCTCACGACTTCAATTTTCATAAACTCTTAATCCTGAGAGAATAGTGAACCCGATCATGAAATGTAGATTACTTTGATATATCAGGAGTGAGATCTAGATTAACGATCAAAACCTAAGTATGTTGGGTAATCACATGTAGTGTTAAGGGAACACATATTCTCAAGATGGAATCCATAATCTCTTTCAATAGAGACACAAAATATCCCCTTGAGATAAGTCTAATGAAGTTGGTTATTCAGGGCCGGCCACTTTAGTAAGAGTTACTAAAGTTTATATTTTATGAAATTAGATTTCATAAATATGAATAACTAAAAGATTAAACAGGATAGTCAAGGAATAAAATAGTTGTTTACAAAGTGACAGTTTATTATGATTTTGTTCACTATGGATATTTCATGGAGGGATCGAATGATATCATATTAGAGACTTGGGAAATAATTTATTAATAAGGCCTAGAGTGCAATTATATTTGCATAGTGGTACTTGTTATATAATTAATGGTAACTTTGGGTTTGTCAAGAGTTGACAGATAAGTCTGAAGCCCATTAGATCTAGAGCCTTATTAGTCCCTTTGGTCCCATCCCAAGCCACACACTTTAGCCCAATTGGGCTAGCCCAAATGGCTAACTCAATTAGATAATCAGTTATTTATTTAATAAGAGTTATTAAATAAAGTAACCACCAAAGTAGTTAAAACGTACGTATGATTAAAAGGAAGAGAAAACAGTTTTTCTCTACAGAATCTTAGAAATACACTTTTCCAAAGGAAAATCAACATACATAAGAACTAATAAGAGACCACTTATCTTGGGCACAATGTGGAATTGGGATGAAGATTAAAGGTATTCTCAAGTCTTGTTTTTGGATTTTACTGCACTAAGGTACGCTTTCTCTTCTTTGTTCTAGAATTCAAGATTACATGTTATTTATCATGAATGAAGTATATCTTTCTGTTGCTTCCACTGTGGTTTTTGTATGAGATGCAAAACCAGTTTTTCCAACAATGTGTATTCCCCTCTTTCACCTGAATTGTGTGTCCCATCATGAATTTAATTAGTAGGACTCACAATTATGTGAGAAGGGGGAGTATGTATTTATGGTATTCCGGGAGTATCCAGTAATTACCCGCTACTCAATATCAACTACTGATTTGGCTCCAAGAGAAAATCACTCAGCTCATAATTATATATTTTGAATTATTTTGAGAATTCTCTTATATACATACACTAAACAAATATATATAAATGTACATATGTCCAACTTCTCTCCTTGTATAGCGAGTAGGCTTTGGAATAATACAATTGCTCAGTTTCCTCTTTTATCTTTATATAAGAGGCATATGGGTACAAGTATATCTGTAATGCAATATAAGAAATAAGTGGGCCTAGACTCCAATGGACTATACATGTTAACATAAGTATATCTTTCTTAGTTATAAGTTGTAATCTACATTATTCACTTCGTTAAAAAAAAGGGGTCATTCTACGACACCTTTGCTTTTTTTTGGGGGGTACAGTACCCATGTAAATTTTGACCGTAGATCTTACTTGTTTTAATCTTGGCCATTTATTTATTTTTAATGGAATACTTGTCACCGGTCAAGTAGGTAATGTATAAAAGAAAAAAAAAAAAGAAAAAAAACATAGAGAAAAAAAAAATCATTGCTCTTGCATTCTCTCTCAAATTGCTTCCCTCTCTTGCATTCAGTGAAAGATTCTCAGAAAAAACAGACTTACCCCATTCTCTCTTGCATTCTCTCCCTCAAAATTCTTCTCTCTTGAACTTGTTTGATCGAAATCGGTTTGTTATTGTTGAAGGTAAGGATGAAAATGACAAAACCCTAATTTCATGCAAGTTGTGAAATCTCTGAATTAATTATTAGCATGTTTGTTTTCTTTCCCCAAATTGTTTGTTAGTTTTTTGGATTCAACTATTTTTTAGATCAATTGATTAGAGTTTATTGCACCTCTAATCATTGATCCCTCTCTCTATTTGATATGGCCGGAGTCTAATTTTGTATTGTGGGTATTGTGTACGGGGTGGGTAGGGAGGAGGACTGGAGGAACAGGTTCTGGCAGTAAAAGATGGTGCTATATTTGGTTAATTAAATTATCTCTATAAACTTCTACTCTTTTTTTTTTCATTTTACTTTATTTGGTTAATTAAAATTATCATCTCGACAGTAGCAGAGATGCCATATCCATCTGTGCCAAGAATTTATATGTTCTTTAGTTTTCTAAAGTACATGAATTATATTGACTAGGACATCTAAGTAAAGTATTATGAATTTATGATTCATATTGCTTGTTGGGAGAAATCGCCTTCCTACATATGTTTGGATTTATATGTTCTCTTTACAATTAAAACTATAAGACCTAATTTTCTTTTGTAATATTCTAGATTTGTGTTCCTATTACTGCAATAATGGTCTATACTACTCATTGTTAACTAGAGCAATCCAAACTCATTGACAACCATATATCTCAACCCCTAGACTTAAAGACTGTTTGTTAAAAGAAAATGATAGGTAAGACTCTTTGAATTTGTGCTGGATTTCTCCTGTTTTTTAGTAGGGGTTTATTTTGCTTTAGGTTGGTCTTTGTGATTTAGAGGTCTGATGGTTTGGCTGTTTCAAGTGTGAGGTCTAATGGCCTAGTCTTTGTAAAGTTTCGAAATGATACCCTTTCAGTTAATCAGGAGAAGAAAGGCCTAAAGCTTTCAGATCGCTTTCTGCAAGTGTTGTTTGTGGACCTTGAATGTTTTGATCTTTAGGATGCAAATATGATAAGGCTTTTGGTAGATAGTTACAACAAGCTAATTCTAGTTATTATGGAGATTCCTTCCAAAGACCATCCTTATGATCCTGCACATGATTTTGTTCTTTTAGGAGTAAAGTACCTATTCTCTGCAGAATCAATGGCATCTTGGAGGCATTAGTCATAGATATTTGCTTGATGCATCATTGTCACGTCATGTTTTATCCATCTTCCTAAATTGTACATTAAGATGTTGTCTTGAGTTACGCCATTCCAGTTTTAAAATTCCAATTTACATTTTTAATAATTTGGATGCAGGTTGTGATACTTATTCTAATAAATGATATTTTAAAAAATTAGAAAGGCAGAGTTCTAAATCCAAAAAAATGTGAGTTCTAATGTTACAAGTATTGAATTTAATCAATGTTCAGGCTATGCAAGCTTCTCACTGTCACTCATTGACATATATTTACCCGAAACCTTGCATGTTTATGCATGTCAAATAGAGAGAAACAGTTGGGCACATTGATGCAGATGCAAGTTTTCCCTTACTAGCTTCTCACTGTCACTCACTGGCAAATATCTCCTTGAAACCTTGCATGTTCATGCATGTGAAATTTTTTTGCTTGGGCTCGACTTGTTTATTAAACGAGCCTAAAACTAAGGCTCAAGCTTTGCTTATTTAAAACTAAGGCTCAAGTTGAATGCCAGAAAATACCAACTTATCTATGTTTTGGCAATGAACTTTGAGAAAGTAACTTGTGCTTAATTATTAAAGAAATTTTAATCATGGATTCCTTACTGTTTCTTTACACACACACACACACACACACATATATATATATTAATACTTCTCATATAATAATTTTATTTTTGAATGATAAAAAAATCAGTCTCCCTTTCAAAAGAAAAAAGAAAAAGAAAAAGATAATTCACTAAATTGCTAAAGATAAACATTCAATCTCCCATTCATTAAATATAAAAACAATTCACTAAATCATAAAACAATCTCTCAGTCATCATTTAATACAAATCACTGTCATTTTAGTAATCGAAAATAATCATGTAGTGGAATTTTTCTAGCATTTTCTATAATTTTGGAACATTCATTTTCTTTTGAAAGCACTAGATTTGATGTCAACTTATATCACAAACATTCAGACTAATTGTGCTTGGCAAAAAGCAATTATTAAGTACAAAACTTAACAAAATCACATATCAAAATTATTATTAAGCACAAAGAGAAAGAAACAATACCATTGTTTGCACGTTTTTTGTTTGCATGTCTTGCCCAGTTGTGCTTGGCAAAAAGTCCAATATATGTATACATCTTTCTGAACTAAAGTCAATGAAACATAAGTACTAGTGACTATTATTCTCATTCATAGGGATGTAAATCTACAAGTACAAATAAACAATGTATTAGTATATGTTAATGTAAAATACAAAGTGTGTTGAGTAAAATTACATGTTCACAAAACATCAATTATGACATATACTTGTCATCGTCCCTATATGTATTTTTAAACCATTCCAGTGTGGGATTGCCATCTTCATCAATCAATTTTTGCTACAAGCATATATATATATATATAAAGAAATAAGTAAGTATAAAAGGGACTTTAGCGGTGGGCACAAATGTAAAAGTACTGTTAGATGTGATATTGGTGCTACCCAATGTAACAATGGAACTATCAAATGTGAGAAAAAAAATTAAGGAAACCACTAAATGTGACAAAAGATCTGTCAAATGTGATGTTAGTATTACCAAATGTGACAATGGAACCATCAAATATGAGGAAAAAAAAAGGGGAACCACCGAATGTGACAAAAGAACAATCACATGTGATGTTGGAACTGCACAATGTGAGGATGAAACCGTCAAATGTGAGAAAAAAAAATAAGGGAACCATCAAATGTGACAAAAGTACTGTTAAATGTGATGTTGGAACTACACAATGTGAGGATGGAATCGTTAAATGTGAGAAAAAAAAAATAAGGGAACCACCAAATGTGACTAAAGAATTATCACATGTGATATTGGAACTGCATAATGTGAGGATAAAACAGTCAAATGTGAGAAAAAAAAATAAGGGAACCACCAAATGTGACAAAAGTACTGTCAAATGTGATGTTGTAACTGCACAATATTAGGATGGAACCGTTAAACGTGAGAAAAAATAAAGGAACCACCAAATGTGACAAAAGAACAGTCACATGTGATGTTGGAACTGCATAATGTGAGGATGAATTCGTCAAATGTGAGAAAAAAAATAAGGGAACTACCAAATGTGACAAAAGTACTGTCAAATGTGATGTTGAAATTGCATTATGTGAGAATGGAACTGTCAAATTTGAGAAAAAAAAATAAAAGAATCACCAAATGTTCACATGTGATGTTGGAACTGCACAATATGAGGATGAAACCGTCAAATGTGAGGATTTGGTAATTTGGTATAGCAGGTTGCCTACTAGTGGGTACCGTACCCCAAAAGGGGGAGGGGGTACGGTAGAATTACCCTAAAAAAAGAGAGGCTAAATTACAAATTGAACATTCTAACTTTGCCTAAAATTCAATTTAGTCATTTAACTCACTTTCATACAATTTAGTTATTCAACTTTGTTCAATTCAATCGTCCCATTAGTCTTCGTCAAATTTGAACAGTTAAGAACCTTCAAAACGATATAGTTTCATATTGAACAAAGTTGAGAATTAATGGTGCAATTTCAACCAAGAGTAACTGGGTAACTAAATTGAACAAAATTAAAAATTAAACAACTTAATTGGATTTTAAGCAAAGTTAAAAAGTGTAATTTGTAATATACACGCAACTTTTCATTTGAGAAAATATAATATTAAGTGAGTGTTTGAATTTGCGTTTTCTCCTTTGTGTTTGCTTTTTTTGCGTTTTATTTTATTTTTTATAGCGCTTGCACTGTTCATGGAACATGAACAATGTATTTAGGCTTATAAATAGTAAACCGCACTGTTCATGCACGCAGATTACATTGTGTAGGAGATATTGTGCATTGTTTATGGGACTCACAATCACTTTATTTAAAAAAATAAAAATAAGTCTCACAATACTATTTATACATTTAAAAATTATTTTGTTACATTATTTTTGGTTTTTAATTTTAAACTTTATGACGTAAGAATATTGAAAACTTCCTTTAAAAAGGGAATACGCCAAGGAGTCAAACTTGTTTACAATTTGTTTTACAATGTGGTGAGTGGGGAGTAGTTATTGGTAAGAACGCATTGATCAAAAAGCAAAGGTCACTGAACATTCCTTCCATACGAAGTTACTGAAACACAGCTTTTTTGTTTTGTTTTTTGATGTAGAACTGAAACACAGCTTAGTGCTGAGTGAGAGAGTGTGATTCAAAAGCAAAACCCTTTTATTAAAGAATCCATAGACTCTGTCTTTGGTTTTTTTGTTCTTCTGTCTTGAGAATCTTTGTGGGTTTGTTGTCTCTCTCATTTTCCTTCTGTTTTTCTTAGTCTTGAATTATGGGCCAAAATCTTGAAGCCATGAACAAACCACGCCCCAGTGCAGAGTTGCTCTATGAACTGGTCAGCACTGGAAACATCGAAGCCATTAAAGCTCTTTGCGAAGAAGGTGCTAGCCTTGAGGTAAACCTCATAATGCTCCTCATCGTCTCCACTTAAAAAAAAAAAAAAAACTATTTAGACCTTCAAATTTACATACTATTCTTGATATTTTATATGTTTGGGACATCCTAGCAAAAGTAATGGGTATTCACATTGTAATTGGGAATTAAGTGTACAAAAATAAAGGTCATTATAATTAACCAACATTTTTTGTAACAATAAATCAAGAATAAAAAAATTTATCAACTCAGGACAAGCTTTCATCTGGGTCTTCTTTTTTTTGGTGGTAGTTATCAATATTTTTACACTAAAGGCTTAAGCATAGGTATTGTCAAGAGCCTTGTAGCTCAGTGGCATTTTCTGGTCTATCCCAATTATTATATTAATTGAATTATAAAACGAAGAAGTAGCTAAATCCTAGTTATTAGAAATGGACTGGATATAATATAATGAATATCGATCACATAACTTCCATACCAAATTGTGCTATACTTTGTAGGAAACTTCTTCTATTGAAAATATGGTCTTTCAAAGACTCGTATTCACCCATGTCCAGCATTTATTTCTTAGGGAGTGCAGCATCTACCCATAATGAAATAAGAAATGTGGTGAGAGAATTATTTATCAGCTTGGGGGATTACCATTTTTTTTTCTTTCACTTATCGACCAAATTATGATCCAGATGGTCCACTTCATGACTGAAGCAATGATAGCTCTGCGTGACAAATCTGGAACTTGGGATTTCTGTGTTGTGATAATCTGAGAGATTGAAAAGGTGCTTAATTAAAAGGTCACTCCTTGATAGGCAATGTTGCTTTGACCTTTTCATAATTTAGTTATCTTCCTTCATTCATAAGAAACTAAGTTGAGACCCTATCTAGTGTATTTCCTCTATGTCAATTACAAAGAAGTGACATCATTCGCTTTGACATTGATAAGAAAGAAATGGTGGAAGTTATGTCTTAATTTTATCTTTTCTCAAATCGAATACTTCGTACTTCAAGCATAATTCTTGATAATTTGGTGTGAAGCTGTATACGGTTGCTCTATGTGTGTGTGTTTACATGGAGACTTGAGTTTTTTTTTTGGTTACAGTGGGCTGATAGAGAAGGAAAGACCCCCCTCATTGTGGCGTGCATGAATCGCGAATTGTTTGATGTTGCCAAAACTCTGATTGAATTGGGTGCCAATGTCAATGCTTACAGTCCTGGTATGCTTATGAAAGTACTTACATTATCCAATGGGTCATTGGTTATTATTTTATAAATGGTAGTTGCTATTTGGCTATGTCATTTTTAAAAGTCAGTTATCTTGTTGCATAACATATACAAGGCTATTCATGTTTAATTTGATTCATATTTGAATTATAAACCAGTAATGATTTATTTATATTAATGCTACCAATAACAGAGAAAGGGAATAAGTTAAGCTTGTATGGTAGTTTAGCCAATAATACTACTATGAACATGGAAGTTGATTTCAATCTTCTTCATTATTTTTGGAATAGGGCGTCATGCGGGTAGTCCTTTGCATCATGCAGCAAAAAGAGGCTTGGCACAGTCTGTTAAGTTACTTCTTTCCCATGGAGGTTTGTCATAAGCTAGTAATGTGGGTTATGTCTTTGTTGCTGTAATAAACCTATAAATTATCTACTAGTGTAACAATTATTTGTCGCAAATTGAAAGACCTAGTCTATTGATTCGTGTTTTAGCAAATGTTCTGGTGAGGGACGATGATTCTCAAACTCCACTTGATGTTGCTAGAATAAATGGGCATGCCAGTGTTGTTCGTGAGATTGAGGTATGCTTGACAGATGTAGAAGTAAAAAATTACTCAAAAGTTTTCTATCTGTATCTGTATGGTTTCATATGATTAAAGTTTTACTTTTTATTTGTTGCATTTTAGAAAAGTATTTGCTATTTCTCTGGCTGGCTGCGGGAATTTTATGGTCCAGGCTTTCTTGAAGCATTAACGCCTCAACTGTTATCAAGAGAAATGTTTGTATAGTGTTCATTTTTTATTTATTGTTAATTCATTTCATGTTATACTCTTTGCATAGAATCATTTTTCTTGTAAAAACAATGTTATGTCATTAATATTCCAGCACCACTGGGACTTTGCCAATGCAAATTATAGATTCAAAATCTACTCTTACTTTCAAAGGGAAATTTGAAGTGTTCTGTTATTATAAACAATGCATATACATATGCTCTGATTAGAGTTCATTACTTGCAGTTGGGTTGTTGTTATACCTTGGGGTTCCAGTAATTCTACAATGCCCCGCAAAATGGAGCTCTTCATTTATCCTGATTTGCAGGTACAACAGAACGTAATTGGGGAGCTTTTTGGTAGTATTATGACCTGAATTTCATTGGTTGTTGAAATATATTGTCTTTATGGTTGCCAAAACCTGTTATGAAATTGAATGATAATGAGAGAGAGTACCACAGTGTGGCTAGCATGATCCCAAGTGTGGTCTAAAAAGTAGAAGTGTAGTATGATCCCAAGTATTGATAATTCTGTTGACATTCCCTCCTCAAATTGGAGCATAGATGTCCCTTTTTCCTTTCTTGCATGCAAAGATAACTTTGAGCATGTGTCTTAGCCTTTCTTTCTAGGTATTCACTTGGTCACTTAGTTGTTCACCTGTTTGTACTTAAAAGGCATGAATTAAATTGAAAATGTTCTATGATAGAAGAAACTAAGAAAGGCTTCTTCTCTTTTTGCCTTATTAGTCCCTTTTCTTTTTTAATCTCTTTATTCTATTTTTGTGTCATTTAGGGAGATTTTTTATGGAAAATATTTTTTATTGGTAAGTAACACACTCACCCTGTGGGTCTTGAATGCATGACTTTACCCTCCCTCTTATTATTAAGGGAGGAGGAAATGTCATTTGAGCTAGAGCTCATTGGCAAGTTTTGATGGAAAATCTTGTCTACCATACACATCTCCCTCATCCCTTTATTTTTATTTTTATTTAAAATAAACAATATTCCTTAATTTCCTTTAAATTTAAATTAACTTTTTGGGTAAAGGAAAGGTGGGCTTTGACGGATGGTTTACACAATTCAGTCTTTGTTCGGTTGTCCAGTCCTCCTCCTCAAGATAGATACCAATAACTATGGCAGCGTCTTGTATTCATACTTATTGTCATTGAAAATGTCGCTATCTATCAGTTATGAGAGAAAAGTCCTGATTTAAGGATCCAATACAACATGCTTATTGGTTCATCTCATGTGTAAAAATTCATGTCCCAAAATGGTCCCTTTCCACTTCTTAATAGTTCCCTTTAAGTAGATAATGACGGTGTTATTTGAACTAGCATTATCCACCATCGTAGTGAAAACACCATCAATATTCCTATAGCAGAGAAGGATGAAGCACAAAGATAAGTACCCATTCTCATGCCATGTGGCAGTGCCAAAGAACCACATAAATAAGTGAGAAATTTACTGCTGCAGCAACAATAATCAATCAGCCACCAGCCATCAACAGGACTGCTGAGTATGGCTGTAGCAACTCAAACACTACAATTTGGATCTAAGTAAGATTTTTAGAAACCAAATGATGCATTTAAGAAGTAGTTTAAGATCCTTATAGAGGGGAAAATCCTCACTGGGAAAACCATGATGAGTTAGCAAAGCCCCTCTCTGGTGGAAAATCTCGAAAATTTGTTGAGCCATCATTACAACAACCTCAAATACTGGTTGAACTTGTATATTATTTCCTTCTAAGAGTTGTGTAATATGTCTTATGGTTTGTACTTCAAATTATAGGAACTGTCTTACACTTTCATATGCTACTGTCATTTATTTGTTTCAAACTGTAATTTTGATTAATGAACAGAAAGCACAGCCTCGTACAGTTATTGCTCTTTGGAAGGCCAAAATTGAGGAACCCAAGTTTCAGCAAAAGGATCCGGCACTCATTATATTTGACCAGCCTACTAGTAATTTCTTGCCAATGAAACTATTATCTCTGGATCATTTATAATGGAAATATTTTTTACATAAATAATTAATTTATGTGGACCCTGAAGAATCTCTATTTGTCATGATTTTCTTGTGATTTAAATGCTATTATCATGATGTCTTAGTCTGAAACTTTTTTGCTTTCTTTTATGGAGTGGGGGATACCTATCTTTTTAGTAGATATTTTGTAAACATAGAACTGAAGCAAACGGTGTTGTAGCCTTGTGACCTGGTTTGCTCTTAGCATGCCTACCTGCACGGAGAAATGGAACTTTTGAATACTGAATTGGCTGTTTTTATCTTTGAAGTGATAATAATCATGTAAGTAGCATGTCACCTTTTTAGTGCAGGTAGCAATATCTTAAACCTGGCATAACTTTAAAAGTGAATGTGTCTAATCATTTATTTTGGCATTCTGATGGTCTCACTTTCATTTTTAATTTTTTACTTTACGTTATTATCATTAAAAATAAATAAGTTGTATTTGGTATCTGCACATGGATACATTTTTGCGCCTCAGAAAAGTGAGAAGCGGTATGGTTCCAAAGTTTTAATAAACAATTTTCATACGTGTTTACACAAATGTTTAATGTTCTTTTAGACTCTTGCTTTTATAGCCTCCTTTTGTCATCAATTTAATTTAATGAGAAAGGGATATCATGATGGGCTCATTTAGCAACTCTAAATTGATAGAACTGCTCCAGTTGAATTTTTACTTTTTTGAGTTTGTCCCTAAATGATCAATAGTTGAGACTGACAACTAAAATATGAACAGTCAGAGGGCATGTGCTACTGAGCACAGTTTATGCTTCTTGTTTTGAAACAGCATATACTTAATGTCTGTTCTCCTTTCTGAGCTTTTCTTGTCTATTGATCATATCTTTCTTTATCAGGAACTCGGAATACGCTTACAGCTCCCCTTGAGGGTGATAAACAGCAACTTCAACAACTTTATAATGCATGCATAGGAATTCCTCAGGTAAATCGTCATAAACTGTTCACAGATTGTAGTTCCACTCATTAGTACATGCATGTTGCCTGTATTTTCACATGTCGCACCTGATAGTTACATAGGCTTTTGAACTCTGTTGGTATGGATGACTGCTTACAGAAATTGAAACCATGTGCCTCAGTCCTCACTCTGAATAAAATGTATGCATATTTTCATCAGCAACATGGTGCCTTATGAATGATAATTTGTCCTGTATACTACAAGGAATATGGTTATTTCTTTTAAAGATTTTTTTTTACCAAGACAAGCAATTATTGCATGATCATGTGGATTTTTAATTAACAAAAAGGAATACATGATGGAGTATGTTTAAACATCCTCTTCTAAAACATATTAATGACAGATTAATCTGAATGCAAATTGCTCTCAGTTTTAATTATGAGACAATCTACTTGCACATTAACAGTAGCTAGTTTTAGGTAAGGATGTTGAATTGATCATAGATCAGTCAATTGGGTGGGATGGAGGCTTGCCTAAGCTCATCCCAAATAAGTGTGTGCTCATCAAGCTCATCCCAGCCCAAATTCAATTCTAAAGTTTACAGCTTCTGAGCTCAGCCCATTTTGTTTGGGCAAGCTTCTGGCTGAGTTTGGGCTGGCCTGTGATTAATACCACTAAAACTTAAGATGGATTTAATTCATGAAGTAATTTTAGCAAGGTATTTTGACCCCCAAGACATATGGGTTTGTATTATGTGTCTTGACAAGCAAAACACATATTGGTTTTCTTGATGATTTCAAAGTTCTTGTCAACTTTATTTGCCTACTTGAACTCCTTTCAAGTATTTGGTGATAGAGGTAATGATGGTGCTGAATCCTTTGATGAACCACTGATAGGATGATACAAGACCATGAAAACTATGAATGTCATAAAATGATTTTGGCATAGGCAGCTTGTGATTGATTCGGTTTTTGCTTTGTTCTATTTTTATCCCCTTGTTAGAAACGAAATAGTCCAAAAATACAAGGCCACGGTAGAGAAGTGGCACTACCTCAAGTTGCTGAACAACTTTTGTTCCTTTAAAAGTTTGAATACTTATTGAAGTGGCACTAATTGTAGATGTTTCTTTAAAGAACATAGCAGTTACCATAGTGTGGCATTTGAGTCCTTTTGTTTGTATCTATAGAAGCTATTATGCACAGCTAGGATCATATTGAAGTTTGCATCTCAATTATCTTCCTGTAAGTAGAAATCTTGAACGCATTGTTTTACTTTCAATTATCAAATTCACCTTTGGTTTAGAAGTTCTAAAATCTTAAGGATTTTCTTGATTTAGAACTGTGGAAGAGGTTCTCCATGAGGGGAAATTAGGCTTTGGAAGAGCCTGAAAAGCTAGTCATCCTTGCATATGCGTCAAATAATTGATTAAATTTGAAAAGTTATCTGGTATCTTGTGCTTTCTTAATGTATATTTCCATAAGAGGTGTGAGTGATATTTAAGGAAAGCAGGCTTCAATTGGATCTTGGAAAGGATGAAGAAAAGTAAAAGGAAATCATTGAATTGCTGAGTTTTGCTAAACATTTCATGAGATTACCACCTGTGTGTTATTACTAAACTCTTCATTTTCAGGTTACGCCTCCCCCGGTGCCTACCCAAACCTCAACTCCAGAAAGTGCACCTCAAACTGATGAGAGTGGCACTTATAATGGGTGGGGTGTACCTGACTCTGGCCCAGTTTGCAATCCAACTCAACATGCCCAAACCAGTGATAACATTTCCCCATCTGCTCCACCTATTCCTGAGGATTTGGATGGAGCTTCTGTAACAAATGATATGAAAGATGAGGGCAGTTCTTCCTCATGTGTGATATGTTTTGAAGCTCCAATAGAGGGAGCTTGCATTCCGTGTGGCCACATGGCGGGTTGCATGGCTTGTTTGAATGAGATCAAAGCCAAGAAAGGGGTTTGCCCTGTATGCCGACGCAAGATAAATCAGGTTGTTAGGCTTTATGCCGTCTGATAGGTGAATAGATTATGATTGGAGCTGGCCAGGTGGGATTGATTCAAGGTTTTCACATATTCGCCTTAATAATTGTGGATTTATCATGAGCTTGTAGCATGAATTTAATGAGGCTATGTATATAAATATGTATAGGGCAACAGGGCCATTGTTGGGCAGTCTGCATGGTTATAATACAAGGCAGAGTTTTTTTTATTGGACAAAACTTAGGTACAGTATTTTAGGCGATGTTCCTTAAGTTCCCTTCTTAAGATTCAGCTATATAGTTAATTAAAAAATACACTTTCATCTTATGAAAAAAAATTCACATGATAGAATCTTAAGTAAGGAACATAAGAGATAGAATCTAAGTACTGTACCTAAGATTTATCTTTTTTTTTTTGGGTGAGCAACATGCATTTAATGGGGCACTGTGGATATAAGTGCAAGCCACAAGACCCAAGCTGCGAATGTACTGTATAGCTAGGGAGGAACTACCCATACTACAAGCAGTGAACGTAGGTTGACAATTTTATTGCGCTAGAGTTAATTTATTAAATAAAGTTTTTCTACCTTAAAGAGTTCAGGGTGGGGATGGGTTCTACTTGCCCAGTCCTGCCTCGCCTTGAAAATAGTCTGTTTGGTACGTGTGTTTAAATAACAATTTTTAGTTTTTTTGGAAATACGTGTGAGTAAAAATGTGTGTAGAAATATGTGTAATGTTATTTAAAAATTGAAAACATGTGTTTAAACTTGCGCAACAAACGGAGCATTATATTCATATTTTAGTTATAACTAGTTGTGATGTGTGAAAATATATAACTATTATGTAATGGGGTGTAATATATAAAAAGTAAAAATTGCTACAAGTATTATTTATTTATTTTTAAATATTTCTACAAGTATTTTTTATTCTTTTATCTCTACAAATTATAAATATATCATGCTATTATTTTTTGTATATTTGATTTTTTTTTTTTAGGAGGACTATTGATATACAACTAAATTTTATAAATTTCAAATTTATTATTCGAATTTCTCATCTCTTAAGGAATAATGAGATTATCATAATAATATAAATTCATCACAAAATTACAACGTTATTTTAACCAAAATTAAGATGAAATAAAAGGAATAAAAGATAGACTTTATAATAATTTATCAATCAAAAAATTGGTAGACATTTTCAAATTCACAGTCATGTAAATTATGTTTTGATATAAACTCAAATTCCTATTTTCCTAAAAACTAAGTACAAGCTTTATGCTAGCGAACTCTTTTCAATTAGTCTTGGTGCTAGGGTTTTTCAAATTGTTCTTCTATCATTGAGCGTTTTCTCTCTCTCTCTCTCTCTCTCTCTCTCTCTAAATTGTCCCTTGAGTTACTTTTTCTTTGATGTTGTTTGTTGTTTTTTCTTATGTTCACCATCATAAATACAATGCATTTTCTTTCATTGTTTTTTTTTTTTTCAATTACAATTAATGTTACTCTAATTACCTATAAAAAAGAAAAAGAAAAAACTAAGTATTAACCCAAATCAAAATTCAAGCAAAGCTATATAAAAGGGGAGAGTGAAGACTTTGTATTGAGAAATTAAAAAAACACAATACCAAAACACATATTTAAAAATAAAAAATAAAAAATAAAAACCATCAACCTTAAATTGAATTACAAGAAAGAAAAAAAAATCTGAGAGAGAGAGAGAGAGAGAGAGAGAGAGAGAGAACTTAAGATTTTTTGTGGGGAAAATATGAATTGAATGGGAGAAATGATATTAAATTTATACAAAATAAAATAAGAAGAAGAATAGTCAAAATATAAGAAAGAGAAAATGATGAAGAAAGTGTAAAACAAAGTGAGAGTAGTGGGAAGATAAAGAGGTAAAATAGAGAGTAGTGGGGAAAACAAAAAGGTAAGGAGGGAGGGGAAAGGTTGAATGAAGTGTAATAGTAAATGTGGACTAATAGGGAGAAGAATATTTATTTTATTTTATTTTTATATTTAGAATAGAGAGAATAAGAGTTTAGAAAGAGAAAATAAGGTAGAAAATAAGTGGATGATGTGGACATTGATGTGGCTCAATAGGAGTGTAGCAACAATAAATGTTATACTTTAATTTTTAGATATACTAGTCGTTAATCTGTGCAATGCACGAGAATAGCTACTGAATGAGTTTCAAGGAAAAAAAAACATTTTTTTTTGAGTTGGAGTAGTAAGCAAAAATGTATGAAATTTAAATAATAATAAAAAATTGATATTGAAAGAAATAGCACAATTTTTTTTTTTTTTTGAATCCCAAAATTTTATTAGTTAGACAAAAGAAAGTAATGTTATTATTATTATTTTTTTTATGAAAAAGTAATGTTATTTTATTTATTAGTTTATGTTGTATGTATAGGTATATATAAGATAGGTTGTAATATATATGCCAAAAATGCTTATTGGGCTAAAAATGTGTCTATTGAATGAAAAATGTGTCTATTGACCAGAAATGTGTCTATTGGGCGAAAAAGTGTCTACCAAAAGGTGTCCATTGAATGGTCATAACCTTTCATATCGGATATACAAAAATGTACCTATTGATCGAAAAGATGCCTGTTGGTAAAAAATGTGTCTACTAAAAGGTGTCTATTGAAAGGTCATAACCCTTCATATTGGATATACAAAAAAGTGTCTATTGATTGAAAAGATGCCTATTGGCCAAAAATGTGTCTACCAAAAGGTGTCTATTGATCGAAAAGATGCCTATTGGCAAAAAATGTGTTTACCAAAAGGCGTCTATTGAAATGTCATAACTCTTCATATTAGATATACAAAAAAATGCCTATTAATCGAAAAAAATCTCTATTGGTTGAAAATGTTCCCACTAAAAGGTGTCTATTGAATGATCATAACCTTTCATATTGGATATACCAAAAGTTGCCTATTGACCGAAAATATGTCAACTGAATGAAAATGTGCCTATTAAATAAATGATAAAATTTAGGTACAGTACTTTAGGTGCTGTTTCTTAAGTTTATCTTTTAAGATTTAGCCATATGACTACTTAACTAAAAAATACACTTTCTTTCTATGAGAAAAAATTTACATAGCAAAATCTCAGGAGAGGAACCTAAGGAACAGTACCTAAATATTGTACTTAAGTCTTGCTCTCGAATAAAAATGTGTCTATTGACCAAAAAAGGTGCTTATTAAAAAAATGAAAAGTTACAAATGTTTAATATTTTTAAATATGTATGTGAGATTAATTTATGTAACCACAATAAGGAGTAGTCATCAAACGTTTCAATTTTATATTATCTATATATATATATATATATATATATTAGTATATATAGATGTACATTTTTTATTATCATTTTAAAAATATTTAGTACTTTCATGATCGTCATTTTCATTTATATTTCAAATAATTTCTCTCTTCAATATTGAAGTCATCTCATTAAAATTAAGGGTGCGACTTGTGTGCCATGAAAGTTTTCACTGAACTCGGTAGGATTCGGATTGTGAATACGGTAATCACAAATATCCACTTCGATTAAAAAAGAAAAAAAAAAAAAGGAAGGAGTTTGATGAATATTGGGAAGTTTCCTGTCAAAAACATCCGAAACAGAGTCAGACAGAACATTCCTTCTCTGCTAAGTTTCCGAGACACAATCCAAAACCCTTTTATTTGAATTCAGAGAATTACAATTTTGCACTGTATTTTCACTCTCTTCCTTTTTTTGGCTTCAGAATATCTCTTATCATTTCTTGTTATTATGGGCCAAAATCTTGAACCCATGAGCCAACAACGACCCCGAGCCGAGTTGCTCCATGAACTGGTCAGAACTGGAAATGTGGAAGCCATTAAAGCTCTTTGCAGAGAAGGTGCTAGCCTTGAGGTACACCTCACAATGCTCCTCGACCCTTTTTTTTTTTTTTGGGTTTAATTGTTTATGTTTCCAAAAACATCAACTTTACATCTTATTCTTGATTTTTGATATTTTTGGGACATCCTAGCGTAATGGGTTTTCGTTGTTTATTGCTTATTGGGATTTATGTGTATAAAAAAGGATTATAACCAACCATTTCTGTGCAAGAATAAATCGGTTATCATAAAAATTATCAACTCAGGACAAGCTTTCATATTGATATTGGGTCTATTTTGTGTAGTTATTAACATGAGAAATGCTATGTAAACAATATTTTCACAATATTTTTATAACAAATCCTAGCCGGTTGTTATTTACTGATATTGATGGCTAAAAAAGTCATTTGAGTGGTTAGAACCAATAACTACTTATTACTTAGGATTTGTTGTGAAAGTGTTGTGAAAATGTTGTTTACATAGCACTTCTCAATCAATATTGATACAGTAAAAGCTTAAGCCTAGTTATTGTCAAGAGCCCTGTAGCTCGGTGGCAATGCATGGTCTTCTTTCATGACAATTAAATTATAAAATAAATAGATAAAGAAAAGCTTAAGCCTAGTTATTGGAAATGGACTGGAATATGATGAATATCAATCACATAACCTTGATACCAAATTGCACTATAATTTGTAGTAAACTTCTTCTATTGAAAATATGGTCTTTTAAGGACTTCTATTCACCTGCGTCCAACACGTATTTTGTAGGGAGTGCGTCATCTACCCGTAATAAAATAAGAAATGTGATGAGAGAATGAAATATGTACTTGGGGATAACCATTTTCTCCCTCTCACATATCGATCAAAATATGATTCCAATGGTCCACTTCACGACTGTCATGCCTTGACTACTGTTGTCACATTCCATGACTGAAGCAATGATAGCACCCCATGACCATTCTGGATCTTGGGATCTCTTTGTTGAGATAGTTTGAGAGATTGAAAAGGTGCTTAATGAAAAGGCCACTCCTGTTGATTTGATAGACTGCATTTTATTTTTTGGATAAATTGATAGGCTACTCACCTATCAAAAATTAAAAGACCTATCAAAATGAAATTGATAGGGTACTTTGCTTTCAGCTTCCCATTATTTAGACCTCTTCCTCCATTCTTAAGAACATATGTTGAGACGATATCAAGTGCATTTCCTCTATGTCAATCACGAAGAAGTGATGTCTTAATTTTGTCTTCTCAAACTGAATACTTCTTATGTCAAATCTAATGCTTGATAATTTTGTGCAAGGCTGTATACAATTGCTTTCCCATGTGTGTTTTCATCAAGACTGAGCTCTTTTTTGTTACAGTGGATCGACAGAGAAGGAAAGACCCCCCTCATCATGGCGTGCATGAATCATGAATTGTTTGATATTGCCAAAACTCTAATTGAATTGGGTGCCAATGTCAATGCTTATCGTCCTGGTATGCTTTTGAAAGTACTTACATTGTCCAATGGGTTATTGGTTATTATGTTACAAATGATAGTTGCTATTTGGCTATGGGTCATATTTTGTTAGTCAGTCATCTTATTGCATAACACATACAAGGCTATTCATGTTTAATTTGATTAAACTTTGATACATAAATCAGTAACGATTTATTTATAATAATACTACTAATAACTGAAAAAGGTAATAAGTTAAGCTTGTATTGCAGTTTAACCAGTAATACTCCTATGAACATGCAAGTTGAATTCAATCTTCTTCATTATTTTTGTAATAGGGCGTCATGCGGGTACTCCTTTACATCATGCAGCGAAAAGAGGCTTGGAACAGTCTGTTAAGTTGCTTCTTTCCCATGGAGGTTTGTCATAAACTATTAATTTGGGTTATGTCTTTGTTGCTGTAATAAGAATTATTTGTCACAAGTTGAAAGACCTAGTCTATTGATTTATGTTTCAGCAAATGCTCTGCTGAGGAATGATGATTGTCAAACTCCACTTGATGTAGCTAGAGTAAAAGGGCATACTAATGTTGTTCGTGCAATTGAGGTATGCTTGACAAATGTAGAAGTCAAAAATTACTCTAAAAGTTTCTATCTGTATCTGTATTGTTTAATATGGTTAAACTTTTACTTTATTTTTTGCATTTTAGAATCATATTTGCTATTTCTCTGGCTGGCTGCGGGAATTTTATGGTCCAGGCATTCTTGAAGCATTAGTACCTCTGACAAGAAAAATGTTCGTATAACGTTCAATATCTTTATTGTTAATTAATTTCATGTTATGCTCTTTGGATAGAATCATTTTTCTCGTAAAAAGAATGATCTGTCATTAATATTTCTGCACCATTGGGACAATGCTAATGCAAGATATAGATCCAAACTCTACTATTACTGTTCAAGGGAAATTTGAAGTGTTCTATTATTAGAAACAATGATATACAAATGTGCTGATTTGAGTTCATTACTTACAGTTGGGTTGTCGTTATACCTTGTGGTTCCAGTAATTCTACAATGCCTCGCAAAATGGAGCTTGTCATTTATCCTACTTTGCAGGTATAACAGTACATAATCGTTGAGCTTTTGGTAGTATTAATTATGACCTGAATTTCTTTGGTTGTTGAAATATATTTGTCTTTTTGGTTGCCATAACCTGTTATGAAATTGTATGATGAGAAAGATGGAATGAGAGACTACCACAGAGTGTGGCTGGGACCTCTATATAAGTTACAGCTTAAAAAGTAGAAGTGCAGTGTGACTTTGAGTAATTGATGATTCTGTTGACATTCCCACTCACACTAGAGCATAGATGTTCTTTTTGCCTTGCTTGTTTTAAATTTTGAAAACTAATTCTTGATTAACACCTTAGCATGCAAATATAACCCTGCGTCAAAGTGTGTGTGAGAGTGTGCATGCTTGTACACGTTGTGTGCATGTGTAGTAGCCTTTCTTTCTTGGCATTCGCATGGTCACTTAAATTGTGTTTGTACTTAAAAGGCATGAATTAAATAGAAAATGTTCTATAATAGAAGAATCTAAGAAGGCTTCTTATCGTTTTTCCTTTTTAGTCCCTTTTTTCTTTATTTATAGATAATCAAAGTTTATTAATTAAGAGAAAGGAGGCAATGTGTTCATGATGGGTTGTGTTCATAATGGTGAACCCACTGCACTTGTAACAAATACAAACAAATCAAAGAGAAAAACTAACAGACATAAGGTAATTAGAAATGGAAATACATTGTGTGAACCCCCAAATATGAGACCATTTAAACAAAGTCCCAACTAGCATAGACCTCAAGAGATCAACAGTTCTTTCAATATCTTCAAAAATACGGGTGTTGCATTCCCGCCAAATTAATCACATAAGGCGGGCTTTGTTTTTGTGTCATTTAGGAAGAGTTCTGATGGAAGATAATTTTTTTATCGATACACACACATCCCGTGGGTCTTGAACGTACAACTTTACCAATTTACCCTCCATCCCATTATTAAAAGAGGAGGAAGTGCCATTTTAGTTAGAGCTCATTGGCAAGTTTTGATGGTAAATCTTGTCTACCATACACATCTCCCTCATCCTTTAGTGTGTTTTTTTTTTTTTTTTTTTTCAATATTTAACATTTCTTAATTTTCTTTAACACTTTTTCGGTAAAGGAATGGCAGGGCTTTGAGGGATGGTTATACAATTTAGTCTTTGTTCAGCTGCCTGGTACACCTCTCCTCCTTAGGATGGATACCAATAGCAGGAGTTTTGAAGATACTGAAAGTTCTATGCCTGATTTTAAGTTCTTTTTTAGAACTTTATTAGATTGGCTGTCAGCCATGAGGAACCTCTCTTTATTTTCTATTATTGACTTGTTAGATTTATGCAATTTTTGTAACTGATTATCTATCCCAGTATATGCCTTGTATACTTGGGTGACTCATTTTTCGTATTAATATAATCTTATTACTTATCTTTTATTCATACATATTGTCATTGCAAATGTCAGTATCTATCAGTAATGACAGAAAAGTGCTGATTTAAAGATCTAGGTGGCAAGTGGGTTTGATACGGCAGGCTTATAGGTTCATGTACTTTTACTGCATTTACCATGTGAATCCACATGTAGTGCGTTGGTTGAGTGTATCTTAATTGCAGGGATTAAATCTAGACTTCTTAAGCTTTGTAAAGGTAGTGTAACTGACAACACAAGTGGATTAATGTGACTGAATGATTGAGTACTACACACGCACAACAAAACATAAAAATATGAATAATAAGAAAAATTACTTAAGAGAAAATTAATTTTTTGTAAAGCTTATGAGTCGTCTCTCTTCAGATTCTCTGTCTGGATACTAGTGTAACATGTCTGTCCATAATTTGGTAATTCAAATTCACTATAAACTCAGTTGGGTATGGTTTTCCCAGTGAGGATATCCTCTCTATAAGAATTTAAACCACTTCTTAAATGTACCATTTGGTTTCTACAAGTTTTAGTTGGATCCAAATTGTAGTGTTTGAGTTGTTACTGCCACACACAGCGGTCCTGTTGTTGGCTAGTGGATGATTAATTATCGTTGCTGCAGCAATAACTTTCTCAGTTATTCATGTGGTTCTTTGGCACCTCTGTGTTGACCACATGGCATGAGAAGTAGGATTGGGTACTTATCACTGTGTTTCATTCTTCTCTGCTATATGTTATCAAACCCCCTTTCTAGTGTAAAATCTGCCAGAATTTGTTGAGCCACCAGTACAGCAACCTCAAATACCGGTTGCCCAGAAGCTGAACTTGTAGAGTATTTCCTTCTAAGAGTTGTGTAATATGACTCATAGTTTGTATGTATGTAGAAACTGTCGTTCACTTTCATATGCTACCCCCATTTATTTGTTTTAAACTGTAATTTTGATTACTGAACAGGATGCACAGCCTCGTACAGTTATTGCTATTTGGAAGGCCAAAATTGAGGAACCCAAATTTCAACAAATGGATCCAGCACTCACTATATTTGACGAGCCTACTAGTAATTTCTTGCCAATGAAACTATTATCTACAGATTATTTTTTATGGCAATATGTGTTAAATAAATAATTAAATTTGTGTGGACCCCAAAGAATCTCTATTTGTCATGAGTTTTCTCGGGATGTCAAGACCATTGTCATGATGTCTTAGTCTGAAACTTTGGTGGAGGGAGAGGGGAGGAATGGAGATTATAATTTACATGATACCTAAAATCCCTGTTTCTTTTTGGTAGATATTTTGTATTGATTTTATAAGGATAATTTATTGTTTTGGCATGTATTTTTCAAACAAGGTACCAACAAAATGAGCTAAAAGGTGGTCCCTTGTGCTCTCCAAATCCTCAAACATACTCCTTGTGTGTTTTTTAAGCCATTCCTATTACTTTATTACATATATGAATTATGCACAACTGCCAGTATATTTGAGGATAGCTTAACATTTAGAACTGAAGCAAATCAGTGTTTTAGCCTTGTGACCTGGTTTGCTCTTAGCAAGCCTACCTCACCAAGAAATGGAACTTTTAAATATTGAGTTGGCAGTTTTTTCCTTAAAGCAATAATAATCATGCAAGTAGCATGTCACCTCTCTAGTGCAGTTATCAGTATCTTAAACCTGGCTTACCTTTCTAGGTGAATGTATCTAACCACTGATTTTGGCATTCTGATGGTCTCACTTTCTCTTTTGGTTTTTTATTTTCAATTAATATCATTATAAATAAATAAGCTCTACTTGGAATTGGTACATAGACACATTTGTGCTCCTCAGAAAGTGAGAAGCGATAAGGATCCAAAGTTCATTTAGCAACTCTAAATCTATAGAATAGCTCCAGTTGAATTTTTCCCTAAATGATCATTAGTTGAGACTGCAACAACTGAAATATGATTAGTCAAAGAGCATGTTCTTCTGAACACAGTTTACTACTCTTGTTTTGTAACTGCATATACTTAATGTCTATTCTCCTTTTTGAGATTTTCTTGTCTATTGTTCATATCTTTCTTATCAGGAACTCGTTATAAGCTTGCATCTGCCCTTGAGGGTGATAAACAGCAACTTCAACGGCTTTATGGTGCATGCTTAGGAATTCCTCCGGTAAATTATCATAAACTGTTCACAGATTTTAGTTCCACTCTTTGGTACATGAACATTACCTTTATTCACGCGTTGAGCGTGATAGGTACATAAGTTTTTGAACTCTGTTGGTATGGGTATTGCTTACAGAAATTGAAACCATGTGACTCATCACTCGATAAAATGTATGCTTTTGTTCATCAGCAACATGGTGACTTGTGAAGTATAATTTGTCCTTTATACTACAAGAAATATGGTTATTTCTTTTGGGGCATTGTCTTTAAACCAAGACAAGCATATATTTCATGATCATGTGGATTTTGAATTAACAAAATAGGAATACATAATGGAATAGTTTTAACATCCCCTTCTACAACATATTAGTGACATTAATTTGAATGCTGGAAATTGCTACCAGTTTTAATTATGAGGCAATCTGCTTGTACATTAACAGTAGCTAGTTTTAGGTAAGGATGTTGAATTGATTATAGATCAGTCAATTCGGTGGTCTGGAGGCTTTCTAAGCTCTTCTGAAATAATTGTTTGCTCATCAGGCTCATCCCTGCCCAAATTAAATTCTATAGTGTACAGCCTGAGCTCCATTTTGTTTGGGCAAGCTTCAGGCTGAGTTTGGGCTGGCCGGTAATTAATACCACTAAAATTTAAGATAGATTTAATTCATAAAGTAATTTTAGTGCAGTCTTTTGACCCCCAAGCCATATGGGTTTGTATTATGTGTCTTCACTAGAAAAAATCCTTTTTGTGCTTTCCTCATTTAAGGGCCAATTTATTGCATGTGTCAGACTCTGTTGGTTGAAAAAAGACTTGTCCTCAAGTCCTACATCTTTTTATTTGAACAAAACTATAGTTCCATCAAACTTTCAGCCTTGTATTTATCACATTGTTCAACTGTCCAATTTGAAAGTACCCATTGATGGGGAGCCAAGTTTCAATAATATTGGCGGTCTCAATGAGCATTGTGGAGCACATAAATGGTTGCCTTTGAAAAGATACTATCTTGCAATATTGAAAAAAAAATGAGGTCCTTTGAGCACTCTTCCCATACCTTGGCAAAGTAAGGACCTTGGTACAACTTCTACAAAATTTCGAAGCCCAAAACCTTCACTTGTATAGTAGAAAGCAAAGAATGCTGTTGGCTTAAAGCATCACAATCTATCTCAAACACCGTGTCAAAATTTGGCAAAGGGAGAATAGGAGCTTTAATCACCTTTTTCATGATGATTGCAAAGCTCTCTTCAACTTCATTTGTCCTCTTGAAAATTCCTCCCTTCAAGTATTTGGTGATAGAAGTAATAATAGTGCTGAATCATCTGATGAACCATTGATAGGACAATGCAAGACACCACCACGCACCTTTAGTGTAATGGTCACTCCACAAGTACAAGTTCTTGTAGGGTGGGTGGGTGGGTGGGGGGGAAGGGTTGGGGATTCAAGTCTCTAAGAGGGAGTTTCACACACCTATTCACTTTGATTAAGATAGAGTAGAATCTATTTTAGATTAAAAAAAAAAAAAAAAAGATAGGACGATGCAAGACCATCAGAACTTTGAATGTCATGAAATGACTTTGGTTTAGGCCAGCTTATGATTTCTTGGATCCATTTTTGACCCCTTGTTAGAAAATAGTCCAAAATTAGAAGGCTACAGTAAAGAAGTGGCACTACTTCAAGTTGCTGAACAACCCGTTTTTTAAATTTTATTTTATTTTATTTATTAAATTTAAGTTTTGAATACTTATTGAAGTAGCACTGCTTATTGAGGATTATTCTTTAAAGACCATAGCAGTTACCATAGTGTGGCATTTGAGTCCCTTTGTTTGTATCTATCAAAGCTATAATGCACAGCTAGGATTATATTGAAGTTTGCATCTCAGATTCTCAATCATCTTCCTGTAAATACTAAGTAGAAATCTCAAACGCATTGTTTTACTTTCGTTTATCAAATTCACTTTTGGTTTAGGGTTCTAAAACTTCAGGATTTTCTTGATTTAGAACTGTGGAAGAGATTCTCGTTTTGGAGAAATTATGCCTTGGGAGAGCCTGAAAAGCTAGTCACCCTTGCAAATGCGTCAAATAATTTATTAAATTTGAAAATTTGTCTTGTATCTTGTGCTTTCTTAATGTATATTTCGAAAAGAGTTGTTATTGATATCAAAGGAATGTAGGAATGTAAATGGAAGCATAAAGATATTTGGGAAAGGAACCTAAGGTGTTCAATGATTTCATTTTCTTTTACTTCATCCTTTCCAAGATCCAATTGAAGGCCAAACATTTCTTGAGATTACCACTTGTGTCTTATTATTAAGCTCTTCAATTTTCAGGTTATTCCTCCCCCGGTTAATACCCTAAACTCAACTCCAGAAGCTGCCCCTCAAACTGCTGCAGAAGCTGTTGAATTGGCTATGGCGATAAACGCCTCCATTCTGTCCGCTTCATTGGATAGACCCTCACTTCCTCCAAATACTCACCAGAGCTCTGAATCAATCAACACAAATGGTTGGGGAAGTTCTGCTGAGAGTGGCAGTTATAATGGGTGGGGCCCTGCTGTAGGAACCACAAATTCAGGTGCAAGCAGCAGTCAAGGGATGGACACAAATCCAAAAGAAGACTACAATGGCTGGGGTGTACCTGATTCTAGGCCAGTTAGTGATCCAACTCAGCATGCACAAGCCATTGTTAACATTTCTCCCATTGTTTCCAGTAACAATGGAATTGCTGCATCAGTTCCATCTGCTCCACCTATTCCTGAGGTTTTGGATGAAGGGCCAATCCATTATCCATCCATTGATTTCAGTCCAGTGGACTGGTCTGTTCCAGCCAGAGAGGATGGAACTTCTGTAACAAATGATGTGAAAGATGAGGACACTTCTTCCTCATGTGTGATATGTTTTGAAGCTCCAATAGAGGGAGCCTGCATTCCCTGTGGCCATATGGCTGGTTGCATGTCTTGTTTGAATGAGATCAAAGCCAAGAAAGGGGCTTGCCCTGTATGCCGAGCCAAGATAAATCAGGTTGTTAGGCTTTATGCCGTATGATAATAAGTGAATGGATCATGATGGAGCTGGCCAATTTTCACATATTTATCATAATATGTTTTTGATTTATGAACTTGTAACATAAATTTATTTTTGATTTATGAGCTTGTAACATAAATTTAATCAGGCTATGGATATAATTGTACAGGGCAACAAGGCCATTGTTGGCATATATTTTTTATTTTTTATTAATTAATTAAAATTTATTTTTAAGATAGTTAGATATGTAGCTCGAACCTCCTCCCTCCTGTGTCCCCAAGCAATGGGAGGATTACTAGTGGTGAAAACTGTCCCAGCAAAAAAAAAAAAAAGTGGTGAAAACTGAAACCCATCCTTTCTTTTTGTTTTTTTTCTTTGTTTGGTAGGGGTTACTGCAATTACAGAGTCCGTAGGAGCCATGACTCATGTGACAGTAAAATGTGTTGCCTTTCTGAACTGGCATAAGTGGTGTCGGTGGCAATGTAATCTCTCACTTTGGACCTCTAGAATGAAGGGAAGTTCACCCCTATATCTGCTCAGACATGAGACAATTCTCTCTCTTTACGCGCACACACAAAGCTGTTTATAAAAACTCCAAAAAACTCTTATCTGTTTTCTTGTTTTCCAACCTCGGAAATATTACTGCGCTACAATTGTGAGAAATGGTATGCAGCTATCCAATGTTAGAATTATTCTTTGGCCATAACTTAGGAAATGAGGGTTACAATGTCCTTGCAAATGATTATTTGAAACCTGAACGTTGGTTGAAGATATAGAATCCCATTTCTCGAGAAAGTGAGTTTGACACGAGACAGATGAAGCAATTAGACATTTTCATATGGTGTCTGATTTTTGACTTCAAAATGAGGAAAGGGACCATCCTAAAGGCCAAATGTGAACTGGATTTTTGATGATGTGTGAGTGTGATCATAGCAATGGAGCCCACAATTATAACATCAATGACCCTACGTTCCATTTACATGAAACCAGATGGTGAAACCATCACATGGCTTGCTTCAGAGAATCTCACTATGATCTTCAAGTTGTCTTAACCTTGCTACAATACTTTGCATGAGTACAGTTTCTGTACCATGTCATATACAGTATTTTACTACTGTTCGTGACTTTTCTCAGCCTAAAAAGTCTAACTGAGCTTGGAGAGTGGGTTCCTGATTAGATTTCCAAGACTTTTTTAGCCTCAACCTTGTCTCCAAAGTTTCATCCCCATGTGGGGAACAAATCCTAAATGAATCTGTCCTTTGAATGAACAACATGGCGTACAAGGCAAATTTTGTTGTGAAATATAAAATTTATAAGATCAAGAAGAAAAGGGTATTGTTTACGTTGTAGGATAGGGTATTACTTGTTGACTTAGGTCATAAAAGATTTGAGTTGTTTAAGGTTAAAGTTGCAAGCATGTATTTATGAGAGTAGTTTTTTTTTTTTTTTTACCTAACCATTTGACATTTTTTGATGTGATTTGAGTAATATTACTTTCATTAAGATTTACTATCGATATCATTGTTATTATACATCAATCATAACATGCCATGTTAACAGTTATAAAAAAAGTTGTGTCACTATATTTATTGTGACAGGAAATGCAATGAGAAGCAAACTAGTTAAAGGGTCACTGTTTTTTTTTTTTTTCACTGATATTTCGATTGCTAGGTCAATTGTGTCTAGATCTACTGCTCAATTTTACCGATCTACACAACTGTGTCTATTACTCAGCTAAAAAAAAAAAAAAAAAAACCAAAAAGAAAACTTATGTCTAGATCTACTGCTCAATCTTATCCTTTGCTTTATTTTGCTGAAAAAGTTTGGAGCCTCATACCCCAGAAAAGAAAGCACCTCTCCTCCCTCCCCTCCCAAAAAAAGTACAGCACTTTAATGATTCAGCTGCTTTACATCAATGAAAATTGAAGGTGTGCCTACATAGTGTGATATGGGTGTCATGATGCAACTGGCCAGTGGGGACTAGCAAGATTTAAGCTGGCAATGGATCAGCATTACTAAAATTAGTAGAAAGAGTTGGTGGTAATTAAGTTGAGGGAAGACGAGGAAATAATTTTGTACTCAAATATTGTGTCGAGATTGTCATAAATAAAACTTCTATGACTTCATCTTTCTTTGTCAATTCTTAATACCCTCTCAAGTGTAGCTATCCAATATGAAACATAAGCTCTATAAAAGGTGTAAAGTTTTGGGTGGTTCACTGGTTATATTAGAGAGAATATTGGACCAAGTACCATGCCTTTATTAGAGTTGGATCAATTATGTCGTTATGGGGAAGACTATCCAAATTATCAAAATGATTTGGACATTTGAGCTGAATGATTGGGATCTCAGTTTTGCCACCTCAGCTAAATTATGGAGTTGTTGACATAACAATTTTAGTTTCTCCCTACCAGCAAACACAAATTGTCTAGATTTTTGTCAAAGCTCTTTAACTGAACTGAAAGACTTGGCAAGGTCTGGTTTTTCCACCTTGGCTGAAATTGTTTTCAGAAGCATTTATTATCTGTTTATTTCGATGATAAATGTTTCAAAGTTGTTAAGTAGGGCCTGAGAATCTTGATTATGTCATGTTTCGATAATGTTTACTTGTGTAGTGAATCCTCGCTGTTATCCTTGCAGCTTGCAATTTGTCAGAATCCATAATAATTAGGTCCACCAATAAAGTGTGGTTTGGAAGCTGGACTCATATAAGTCAACTAGTTAAAGATATTCGAAGAGATGTGGGAAGGGTCACCCATACCATAGTATTTCATTAAGGAACATTACTACTGATCAAGTGGTGAAAACTGTAAGAATTAGGATGGTCTGTAATTTTGAAAATCAAGGGTCATAATGTGATAGTCCAGGCTCTAATGCAAACATATATGGTTTGGTTTTCTTATATGAGTAACCATTGTATACTACACATTTTATGTATAAATCTTATAAATCTTACAAACTAATGTATGACCAATCATTAAAAAAATTATTTAACATTTATTTATTATACTATTAGAATTTAGATTCCACCAACCAAATTTATTGTCATGACAAATTAAAAATATTTTGTATTAATTAATAATAATTTAGTGTTTTTGTTCTTATATTGATAAACCAAGGGTGCAATTCAAATTTCAATGGTCTTGGGTCGTACTCAAAAGATACAATAATTGGAAAGCTTGAAATATTGCTCCTTTGGTAACTCATTTAGACAATTTTTTTGGGCAAATTACACTGATACCACTAGGTTTAGCAAAACTAGACTTGCAATAACCGATTTTCCAAAATTGCACTATGCCTCGTCAAAGGAACCTTGAGGGTGTTAGTGTAAGGAACCTCCTTGAAAATTGACAAATAGCGAACTTTATTGGAGAAAAATTGTGGTTTCAAACTCTCAAACACTCTCTTTGGGATCACAAGATTAGTGGGTAAAAAACTAGAGTTTATCTATGAAGCACAAGGAGAAAAAGTACAAGGTTTTCTCTTTGAATAGCATAGTGTATGGCAATTTATTCTCATCGTTAACATAATTTAAATATGAGTGTTTATAAGTGCACAATTAGGTTTTAAGGAAACAACACAAATTAGGTCATAACAAAAAGCAGGAAATAAACTTTGTTATTATCACTCAAGCAAGGGACAAGCAAAGTCTTGAGTTCTTTTATTGTTTCGGTTAAGCAAAACTCACTTTCGTTTGAGTGAGACTCCAATTCACCTGGGTGAAATCTATTTCTCTTGAGTGAAATTCTTCATAAATCAATTATTCGTTGACAGTCTTCAAGGCAGCTCTAAAACAAAATTTTATGATTAAAAAAAAAAAAATCAAATCATGGTATTTAATTACACTCAATATCATGGAATGCAATACTAAAATTTTAACACATTTATTTTTTCTTTTTTGGTCAAAAGAAATAATTTGAACCATATCTCTCTCTCTCCATAAAAAGAAAAAAGAAAAGAAAAAGGAAAGAAAAGAAAAGTAAAGAAAAGAATTATATAGCACCTTCCATGCTAATTCTTATATTTCCTCAACAATTGCACAAGTTAATCAATTTCTTAAGATGAACCTATCTGTTTGTTGGGCTGAGTAATGGTAAGTTGATAACTCATTGCTTTTCAGGTAATTGAAATAATAGCATGACAATATGGATCCATTTGAAATGAAGAAGATGCTATATATGCACGAGTAGGAATTGAGAGTTGTTGGATAAATCTTGTTTGACCTCTCTTGATTATTGTAGTATCAAGGTGGCACCCAACCAATACATGCGGTTAATTAGAGTTCATTGAGTGAAAGTTAAGTAGAGGAGTGACAAATATTATGATATTATTATGACCATTGGTAATTGACCAAATCATCATGTGGGGCAATATTTTTCACCTGACTAGTAAACCAACAGTCCTTGTTAAAGACTAAAGACAAAGACTTTAGTTGCAACCTGCCCTGAAAAGGCCGAAATGCAAGTGATTTTCCTTCCAGGATGGCTTTGGAAACTTAGAATATACCCCCAAAGAAAACACTATTGTTGGCTTGTTTGCCTTATCTTTTTTCGAACATTGTTAAAAATGATGTTGGGGTGTTTGTCTTTTTCTTCTGAATTTGTTGAGAGTTAATGTTTTTGTAATCATAAGTGTCCAAAAAGTGGTTAGTTCTTGTCTTAGGGTGACTAACTTGTGGTCGAAATAAAATTTATTTTTTGTGATTAAAGTATATCCTATTATCTTATTATCTTTTGACTGATAATTTTTCCTTCTTTGCTTTAACATTGTTTAGGAGGGGTCAGCTGACTTTTTAAAGTTGGATCATTTTCTTGTTTGTTTTGCTATTCTTTAGACACTATCATCATATCTTCTTAAAATAACGCATGAATTGCAGTTGCTTTTAATTAATTAACTCATAGTTTTTTTTTTTGAGGATAATTAACTCATAGTTAAACCCGAAAACTTATGGAACTGTATACCTTTCTTTTTTATTTTTTTTATTTAGGGGGCCCCCCGGAAAGTGTGGCAAAGCAATTTGTAGAAGATGAAATTGTAGAGAATGACCTGTTTATATACAATTGTTAATTAATCATTTGATTACTATTGGGTTTAGCTAATATCTAACAATGATTATGCAACATGAATTGGAATCTTTAGTAGAACTTAATTGTAGGTTGCAAAATTTTGCATATGAAGTAATGTGAGATGGAATTCAGATATGTCAGGTTAGTCTCCAATAAAATTGAATCTAAAAAAATAAAAGGTTATATATATATATATATATATATATATATATAAAATTCAATCCATCTTCGCTCATGTTAATGAATCAATTGGTCCAGTACATGGGTTAGGTACTATATCCTTTCATATTGGCTGAAGACTAAGTGACACATTGCCAACTCTCTAGAGAGTCTAGACTAGACCCCAATAAGGTGAAAGAGATTGTTGCGTGTTATATATCAATATATCATATGTATCTTTTCATGTTAAGGAAAAATAAAAACCTTTTTTTTTTTTAAGATAAAGAAATAGACCATTTATACAAATCATAGGAAGGATGGATAGCAAGAGGGCATGTAGAATAATATAAATTATAAATTGGACATGTATGGAAAGGATATACATATACACATTCGGGTGAGATGATATGGGTTGGATCGAGCTAGCAAAATTTGTCCACGTCTTATCATCTTTTTCGAGTAAAGAAAACCAAATTGAAAGAATGGATCAAATAGGGCGAAGATTTTTTACCATCCCTGTAACAAGGGACGGAAGAGAAACATCCCTCAAAAAGGAAAAAAGAAAAAGAAAAATAATAATAAAAGAAAAATCTTTTTTTTTTTTAGTATGAGAAAAGAGAATTCTCTTAAAAAAGAAGAAGAAAAAGCATGAAATGCTAATTTAGGGAAAAAGTGAAAGGGTATTTTAGTTAGAGAGTAACAAATGGTATTTCCATGTAATATTTTGTTGGAGATCATTCTTAACAATTTTATATATATATATATATATATATATAAAGAAATGTTAAAGAATTTCTCAAGTACATTAGTTTAGGAGTTATATTTAGATATATTTTATGAGAAAATAATAAAACAATTAATTTTGTTGACAATTTTTTATATTTTTTATAAAAGTGATGTAAAAACTCTTCTAATATAATTTATCAACAATTGCTTTTTATAAAAGTGATATTAAAACTTTTCTAATATAATTTATTAACAATTGCCCTAAAAACACCTGTTAACATAATTCATTTAAAAAAAAAAAAAACTGGACTTCTTATTACACAGTTGCCTCAAATGTAATCATAGGATCCCTAAATACCAAATCCCATTTTATGGTATCCCCTTTCTCTTATGACAATTCCCACTATTCATTATTAATGTATAATGTTCTTAATTAAATCTTCTCCCACAAAACCCAACAAATCTGTAACTACATTGGCCCCACCAAACACCTTTTTTTTAATTTTCCCCTAATTTTTTAATTTCTGTTCCCTGCTCTCTCTCTCTCTCTCTCATGCAGCTTTGTAAAGAAAGCAGGGCATGAGGGCTTGTACTTGTCATCAAAGATTCATCTTTTATCAGTCACTAAAAAAAAAAAAAGGTTTCTATGTTCAAGTTTCAAGCTCTGGGGTTCATCAAGATCTGTTTTTGCTTGAACCTGCAAGCTTAACCCACATGCACCAAGGTATGCTTCAATTCAAACCTTCATGGTTTTTGTTTATAAAATGTTGGGTTTTATTTTTTATTTTTTATTTTGTCATAAATTTGTGAATGGTTTGTGAAATATTTTAATGGGTTGGAGATAAAATGAGCTGGGGTTTCCATTTTTATATTGGGTTTAAGCTTTGGAGTTCTTACTGGTCTTTGTGTGAAATTCTGAAATTTTGGGGGGTGTGATTAGAGAAAGTGGGTCCGATAATATTGACACTCGGAGAAATGTTTGTTTTTTTGAGGTTGGTTTTTACTTACAATGTTTTTTTTAACTGTTTGGAGCAATAATTGTTTTGGTTTAACAAATTTGCATATCCTTTGGTTTGTTTCTGAAAGAACTAGGAAGTAGAATATTTTTAATATTTGGAATCTATTATTCATATGAATGGGTGATTCTGTTCAACCTATCTAGATAGATGTATTAGGCTTAGTTGAGTTGTGGTTCTTGTGTTCACAGGTTACATGAATAGTCTCAAGATTTATAGAGTTCTCTTCCCCACCGAAGCTTTTCTCACCTACTAAAGAGAGTGTGAAAAAAATATTTCAGTAAAAGCTTTAAAGGGCTTTTCTTGAGGGAGCAAGCGGTGTGGAATTTGTAATCCTCAGGAAATGGTTCTTTTCTTATTTTCTGGATTTGTGAAAACAGTTGGAGACTTTTTTTTGCAAACAAGAATAAACTATAAAGATAGTAATGGTCATTTTGAGTTTCCTCATTTTGTGCACAAAAAGATCAACATGGAAAATAGCAGAAAATGACCCAATAAGTTTGTTCTTCTAATTAGAGATGGAAACTTTTCATATAAGATGTTCTTAGTCTCATGTCCCTGGGGTGCTGTACTTCAGCCCTGTTTGTTCAAAGGCATTCTTTCATGCTCACAAGTCAAGAAGCTGAACTTCTAGGAATTTTCTGTTCCTGCGCAAAAAACTTTATGTTGCTGCATATCTTTCTGAGTGTATTCAAGCAAGATGGGTATTGATTATAATGCTACATGCTTGCTTCCATGGTTCTACTGTAAAAAAGGGAGACATGTGATTTGGCAGTTACATCTAGTTTCGTACAAGTTTGTGGTGTCTTTTCTTGAATATCGGTAATCAGTTCAAAAGCAGCCTACAATGATCAATAGCATGTGGTTACTGGTCAGGATGCCTCCAAATGCAGCATAGTGCCTAGCACTAGATATTGCCTTAGCTCTGGAAAAGCTTTCTTAAGTAAATAATTGTACAACTTCAGCTTGTGTGATGACTTGAATGTCTGGACATGTTAGCTGGATTAGGAGCCCATTGCAGAGACAATTGCTACATGAACATATAAGAGTTGCACATTTTATTGTAGCCTCTTTAAAAGGAAAGAGTTTTGATTTGTTTTAGGCTTTTAGATGCAAGTGCCACTTGAGGTGTTGTGTTAGATGCATGGCTTACCGGCTTTTTTTGACTCTGTGCCTGCAGGCTGTTTACTACATTGCTCAGTTCTGTAGGCTCCCCTATGTCCCAAATTGGCTACAGGGTTATCGTCCTTGGGGACCAGCTTTTCCTCATCATTCTCCAGATCATTGTGGGGACTATATACTGGCTATTCCATCAAGATAGGAATCTCCTATTACTTTCAGTTCCCCTTCAGGCTGCTTTTGTTAGAGAGACTCTTTATCCTGTTTCCCGTTGTGTATGGTAGGCTTCTGTCAACTATTGCACCAAATCTCACGTTTAGAAATACTTACATAGTGAAAATAGATAGTGATTCTTTGATTACTTTTTCTTATTTCATATTACAGTTACTTGAGCTGCCAGGAAATTAGCCGCTTCAAGTTCTGTTTTTCTTTATCCTTAATGGTTCTGCACCTCTATAAAATATTCTTTAGCTTGTGTTCCATGTATAAGGGTAATTACTTGTTGATTAGGGTTTCATTTTTATCTTTTCGAAGGGAGAATGATATAGCATGACATGTTGGTTACTAGTCTAAGAAATTCTTCAAGCTCTAGAGTCTAGAATAGGTAACAAGTGGATATTTATCCTAAAGAATCAACAAACCCCTTGTTATAAGTTATAACAATGAAAACCTAGTTATTGTTAAAGGGAACTCTTTCTTATCAAAAAGAATATTGTTGAAGGGAACTCTTATAATTGTAAACTACTTTCATCAAGATATTCTAACAATAATTTATCTTCATAAACTTTTCTGTTTTCACTTTTTAATTTTGTTATATGTTTTATCAGAATAGGTCAGATGGACACATCATCTGTAAAATGTCTTATCAACAGCATTTCTCGATTCATTCTTCTAGTATCATGCCAGACAATGAAAGCAATGCCTATTCAGAAGGATTACAGAGATCTAGTTGGTGCATTAAAGCTTTTGAAAGCAGTGCTTGATGAAGTTGTTGATTACAAAATTCCTTCAGATGAAATTCTCTGTAAAGAGTGTGAAGAATTGGATACGGCTATCAATGAGACTAGGGAGTTCATGGAAAATTGGTCTCCAAAAATGAGCAAACTATGCAGTGTAAGTAACATCTTATTAACTTATTTTCCCAGTGGATCAATTTTTATCATCCCCTGCCTCCCTAAAAACAAATTCTGTGAACGGAATTACTTTTGTGCACCTTATTTATTATTTTTATTTTTTTTGGTGAGGTTCATTTGGTGTTATTCAACAGCAATAGTATTATTAATATATCTAGTTCTTATTTGTGAAACTTTATTTCTGGCACATGTTTAATGAATGTCATCTAGTAATTTCCTGAAATTACATGATCATTTCTTTGAATTAGGAGAAATCATAGGGAACAGAAGAAAACTTGAATCTTACAATGGCAGTTGCATTAGACTGCAAAGTGCAAACTTATTTCTTTCCTTTTGCTTCTGGAAATCAAGTGGAGAACATAAAGTATTTTGTCTTTTGGGAGTTCTATGTGTGGGTTTTTAGGGAAAAAAAGGGTTGGAGGGGGTGGCAACTTTCTATATGTACTTGTTTTAATTATTATTTGTTGTGTTATATCTCCAGGTTCTGTGGAGTGAGCCATTGCTGATGAAAATTCGGAGCTCATCAATCGAGATTTGTCACATATTGTGTAGATTATTACAGTCATCTTCATCTACTATAAGTTTAAGTAATGTGCAGGTATAATGTCTGCTGCATATATTGTTTTCTATGTGAATTCAGTTTTACTGGTGACAAGCTTTCTCTTCTGTATTCAGTTTTACTGGCTTTAGATAGCTATCACTCTACTAGTTGTCTGGTCATTTAAGGCAATTGTCAGACTGATTCCTGGTACTCTTTCAGGATTGTATGCAGGAGCTTCAATGTATGAAGCAGGAAAGAGTAACGGAATATATAGAAGAGGCTATTATAAGTCAAAGAGATAATATTGTTCCCTGCACCAAACATCTCCTGAAGATTATTGAATTTCTTAATTTGACACCAAACCAGGAACTACTGAAAGAAAGTATTTTGGTGGAAAAAGAGAGAATAAATGCCCAAGTCAATAAAGCGAAAGGGGAAATAGATCAAATCTACCAAATTGTGAATCTTGTCTCCCACATTCGTAATTGCATGGTGAAAATTCAGCGCTTTGAAGCAAGAAGTGGTGTCCCAATCCCTTCATACTTCCGCTGCCCTCTATCGTCAGAACTTATGTTGGATCCTGTGATCGTGGCTTCTGGTCAAACCTATGAGAGGTCTTCCATCCAAAAGTGGCTTGATCATGGACTGACTATTTGCCCAAAGACTTGTCAAACACTCACACACACAAATCTCATTCCCAATTATACTGTAAAAGCCATGATATCAAATTGGTGTGAAGAAAACAATATAAAACCTTACAACAACTCTGAGCGCACTGAGTTTGTTTCAGTGCCATCCGTATCAGATCATGTATCTCCTCAAGATTTAATCCGCACAGATAGTTCCCCTTTTTCTTTACACAATAGCAATTTGATGTCAAGATCATCTCATGAAGTTGGAGATGGATTTGAAAAGCAAAAGAATGATGCCTCTTCTAGACTAAATGGGAAAAATTCCAATGGATTCCAAAGCCGGGAGACAGAAAAGTTTTACCATCCATCCCCTGAACAATCATATATCCATAGCAGGAGTGAATCAGCATCAAGTGTCATTTCCAGTGTTGATTATATGCCACCAGTGTTTAATGAGGTGCCAAGAATATCGAGCAAGCATGAAAACGTGAATGAGCTGTCTGGTGAAATCACAACTGAATGTCTTGATACTTCTCCTCAATGTAAAGAACCAGGATTTCCCTCTTGGTTACCTGGAAAGAAATTTGACAACTTGAAAATAGAAGTTGAAGTAGCAGGTAACGTAAACCGTAATTACTTAAGAGCAAACTCACTCCCATTTTCAGACTCAGGATCTGATGAGGTGACCTCAGCTTTCCATGTCAAGAAATTGATTGAAGACCTTAAGAGTCAGTCCAATGAAGTGCAAACTACAGCTGCAGAAGAATTGCGGCTTCTTGCAAAACACAACATGGAGAATCGTGTCATTATAGGCCAGTGTGGGGTTATTGCACCTTTGGTCTCACTTCTTTATTCAGAAATGAAGCGAACACAAGAGCATGCTGTGACAGCCCTTTTAAATTTATCAATTAATGAAAACAATAAGGCCATGATTGCAGAAGCGGGTGCTATAGAACCACTTATCCATGTTCTGAAAATGGGAAATGATGGAGCGAAAGAGAATTCTGCAGCAACTCTATTCAGTCTCTCTGTACTAGAAGAATACAAGGTGAAAATAGGTCGTTCTGGTGCAGTTAAAGCATTGGTGGATCTTCTACACTCGGGAACTCTTCGAGGGAAGAAAGATGCTGCTACGGCTTTGTTTAACCTATCAATTTTTCATGAAAATAAGGTTCGTATAGTTCAAGCAGGCGCTGTAAAGTATCTTGTTGAGTTGATGGACCCTGCTACAGGGATGGTTGACAAAGCAGTTGCTCTTCTAGCAAACCTGTCGACAATTGGGGAGGGACGTTTGGCAATTGGGCGGGAAGAGGGTATTCCATTACTAGTTGAGATTGTTGAATCGGGATCTCAGAGAGGAAAGGAAAATGCTGCTTCTGTACTGTTGCAACTGTGTCTCCACAGTTCCAAGTATTGTACCCTGGTTCTGCAAGAAGGAGCTGTCCCTCCCTTGGTTGCCTTATCACAGTCTGGCACACCAAGGGCAAAGGAAAAGGTAAACAGCTTATTCTAACACTGGCTGCCCATCTTTTTCTTTTTGGTCTGGTCAGCTGCTTTCTTATACCATGCAGTTGGTGTCCTTCAACTAGTAAAAGGAAATAAAAAGCATTACAAGTTAATTATGAGAAGGTTCATTTTTGTTTGAGTGAAAAGCCTTCCCATCCCCACCCAAATATTTTCAGTTCCTGTCCTCCTAGTGACTATGTCTTTGATAAAGATGTGTACCCAAGCTTCATGAGTGTGTGAGATTGACCTAAATGTGTGGAAAAAAGATAATAATGTATTTTGTTTTCTATTATGCAGGCACAACAGCTTCTTAGTCACTTCCGGAATCAGCGAGAAGGGGCCACAGGCAAGGGAAAATCATGAAGAGAATTTTTCTTGGTTTCTTGCTGCTTTTTACTTTTGGCTTTTATCTCCTCCTTGTCAATTGCTCTTCTTCGACATATTCCTTGAGGGCTCTTTCTTCATACATTCTTTAGCTCTCAATTATATCCATTTGCAGCATAGTCTTGAAATTTTCTTTTCCTCCATTATGGTGGGCAGTGATGGATTTCTTATTAAGCGCAAAATGGGATTGGATTGTAAACTTAGGACTGTAGTTTCCCTGAGAACATAGATTGGCCAAGTATAAAATCTAGTCACTACAGTGTTTATCCTGTTTTTTGGTCGTCATTAGTGTTTTGTACATAAATTGTATATATCCTACAGTATTTATGCTCTATATAGGTCCTTGTAATCTGCTGTAGAATCATAGTATTGATTTTTGCTATTTGTTGCACCAAAGTTCTAGTAATAATGTTCCTTTTCTCCTCTTTTACTCAAGCAAGCACTTGGCCGGAAGACAATACTCCCAACATAAGGGCAGGCACTTATGAGCATGAGATCAATATTAGGTAGTGTTGCTCGGAAAATTATTACTTCATTTATTGTGGTAGTGTACATCAATGTTGTGCTTCATTGTATGTTGTTTATCCTGAATAAGTAGGAGAACTTACAAAATTTTGTGATAAACTAGTACACGGTTGTGGAATGTGATTTTGGTTTAGTAAATGTTTGTGATGCTCTAGGCTCTAGTGGAGTCATGATGCTGTGATGGAGATTCTGAAAAGTGTGAAGGTAAGTGGCATCCTGTTAAGGCTTCCAGAAGTGGCTTTGATATCTCACACCTTTTCTTTGTTGACAATTTAGTGATATTTCCTAAGGCAGATAAGAAGAATTGCCATTATGTGAAGGAAGTTGATTAATTTTTTAAGTTTTTTGGCCAAAAGCTTAACCAAGGAAAATGTGGGGTCTTCTTCTTGCCAAATGTGAATCAATCCCTTCGAGAGCACCTGTGTAATATTTTTGGGTTTTATTCAACCCCAAATCTGGGAAAGTACTTGGTTCCCTAGCAAATTTGTAAGATCCTCAATCCAAGATCTGAGCTTCATTATGGATCCAGCATAGGGTAGGTTTGCATGGTGGAAAGCCCATCTACTTTCCTTTGCTGGTAGGATGGTACTCAACTACTCATTAATGCTACCCCAACAGCTATTCCAACTTATGTGATGTAGTGGGTTGCTTTGAAAACCAGGCTCTTCGACAATCTGGACACAGTCAGTAGGAACTTCTTATGGGGTTAGGAGGATGGTCTCGGCTTACACTCGGTTATGTGGGTTCAAGAGCTGACTAGTATAACTTGATTCCTAATAGATTAGCTTCTGCACAGGGCAGTAGGTTGCCTTGCTCTCAAACCTGGAGTGCAATGAAGAAAGGTATTGACATTTTCTCAAAGGAATCCAATGGCTTATTGGAAGCCAAAGTAATCTCAAGTTTTGGTATGATAAATGGCTCACTCTGAGGTTCCTTAAGGGACCCAATTCAGGGGCCCTTGAGTAGAGAGGATGAGGTTTGCTGGTGAAGGAAAGTGATATCCATTGAAGGGTGGATTTGGAGATAGATTTCCTTTGACATTCCCCTATAGCTTGCTACTGGAAATTAAGCAAACCCTTTTCACATGTTGAAGATAGACTGTCATGGGCGTTATCCAGTAGTGGAAATTTTGTTCTCAAGAGGACCTATAAGCTTGCTAAATGTCAGAATGTCGACAAGATTTAAATCCTCCTTCTGGATGTGCTATCAAGAAAACATATTGGTGAAAGAATTGCTAGAGAAGATTAGGACTCTGTGCAGTGTAGCTCCTTTCTTGATTTTTTTTTTTTTTATGTCATGTTGATATATCGAATCTCTCTCACAAGGGAGTGAGCGGATAGTCCTTGCTCCGCTGCTAACGTGGAATATGGCTCATTGTAGGGCAACCTTAGATTAGTAAGTAGTGGCGGCTTGGGTTTGAGGCTATTAGAGGAACATTGGTGTTGCAACTAGTGTAGCAGCAAAGCTTTGCATTTGAGGTATGAACTATTAATCCACAAAAGCCTAAACTTAGAAACAGTGAACATTGAAATTGAAGCCAAAGTTATAGTAGATGTGTGTTCGTTATCTGATGAAATTAATTTGTGCTTCTCTTGTTGATGAGTGCAGGCAGTTGATAAATCAAAATTGGCAAGCATGGTTGAGCACTACTACAGAGAAGTGAATAGTTGTGGGGATGTGTTAGCAAGAAGTGGCTCAAATCAAGCATAGGATTTAGAGTTGTTCTTAAATCCTCCTACAGAGATAAATATCCGTTTTAATTCGGATTGCATATTAAGTATTAACAGGCTTTATCTTGTTCATAAAAAAAAATTGCTTTATCTTGATACTGCTAACTATTTAATACCTATGAAGTTCCTTAATTACCAAGAAAAAAAAAAAAAAACCAAGAGTTTTAATCATTTTTTTCGTATAGAAAATTTCCTTTGCTAAATAAGAGGGCTAAAATGATTGGTTTTATTGTCAGTAACTTGGTTTCTTCTATGATCTACTAGACTTTAGTAGGTATAAATAATAAATCTGAATTCAGTATGAGCTCCTATTGGAGAAATAGGGAAAACATATACGAGCTTGTATCACTCGAAGATGAAGATGATATTTTTCAGCATTTACTGTAGATTTGAAGTGGGGGCCTAGAATTAAGTCAAGGCAATAATTTTTGCAGTATAAATCCGATATATTCGTTACTGTATTTCTGATTTTATGAGTATTTAAGCTACCTTGGAAGTATTGGAGTGGACTTGGACTTTTACCTATAAATTTTTCATCTAATCCTCTCTTTCATAATTACTAAAAAAAAATACCTAATATATTTCAATTTCTTTTTTGTTTTGGTTTTGTTATATTTTGTCATTTTTTTTTTTTCAATTATTTTATTAATATTTTGTCCATATAAATGATTTATTGGCTAATATATTTCTAAATGTTACCTTAACATATGTCACTATCATTTCTTAGCATTGATATATCACAAATTTATAACCTCCATAATAAGGCTTTAACGATTTTAAAACCTATTGTGGCGGTTTATAACCACAGGTCCTGAAATTGTTTATTTCTTAATTTTTTATAGCAAGTCTAGTATTTGGTGTGCCTATTGCGGCAGTTCTAAACCACTGCAATTGGATAGAATTTGTGATACTTACATTGAAAAACCGCTGCTATAGACCTCTAAACCGCCGAGATTAATAACCATACTTGTTGTGGCACTTACAAAAGCGCCATTAAAGGCCTAGGTGTATAGTGACAGTTTCTAAAAACGTCATAATAGATGACCTATAGAAGCGGTTTTAGAAACTCCCGAGAAATAAACCCTTTTATAACCCTTATTTTTTATGGTGTCTTGACAATATCTCAAACTATGGATGCATATAGAATTGTAGTACATTCTCATATTTATATCGTAACAAAAAAAAAAAAAAAACATTTGAAATTATTTCCATTCGAAGAGTTTCTATTATTTATTTCTTCCAAATTGTGATCATAAGAAGAATGAGATTTCCTTTTGGTTAGGAAATAGTTCGAATTTGGAAACCTTCTTTTTTCCCCCTTCTCCTTTTGGGGTGGGTCACTGGAATAATTTGGAATAGTATATCTATTTTTTTAAGACGCAAATTGGGTGGGATTATCAGAATAATTTGGAATAATATTTATCTTTTCACCACACAAACTTAGGTGTGGTTTGGATTCAGCGTTTTGTGTTCTGCGTTTCATGTTTTGCATTTTCTCTTCTTTTTTTTTTTCTTTTTTTTTTTGTTGCACGCGTTTCAGAGACAGAAAGCATTGTTTTGCACCATTCACGGGACCCACAACCACTTTATTCAAAAAAAATATTAAAAATAGGTCACACGACACTATTTACACATTTAAAAATTATTTTACTACAATATTTTCAGTTTTCAGTTTTCAATTTTCAGCAAGATAAGCTATTTCCAAACAGCCCGTCCACAATATTGTTGACAGGGCCAAATCCTAGCACTTTTTTCCCCTTATTGTGAAAGGCCAAAAAGCACAACAAATTCAATTTTTGGTATTATTACAAAATGTGTTGTCAGAGTTCTGCTGTTTTGAAACTACAGAGACAACAAATCTTCAAGTGGTCCTGAAATAATCGAGAGATCGGTTTGGTAGTGGGTGTCTCAATTTGTAGCTTTGAACCATTGTGAAGATGGAGGTTGGACGACCAATTGTAGCAATAGCTTGGAGCTTAGATGCAAGGCAAATTACATGGCTTGGAGGACTTATTACACTATGACAAACATGGCCTATGGTGACACAAATTAGTTCGGTTGTAACACAACTTCTTTATAGTGGATTTGACAAACTGGGCTAGGCCATACAATGTTTTTCCCTATTGGATTTTCACTTTGTAAACGATTTCTCATCTTCTGTGTGTGATTGTTCTTATTGTGATTGGTTTACTGTTTTATTCCTGTTGCAATTTAACTTGTCTAAGTAATTACTTGGACTTGATATTAATAAATTGTTAAAATTGGTACAAAGTATATATACAGGTCTAAACGTGGATTTTTGCAAAAGAAGCGTAATTTTGATTTACTTTAGATCGAAAGAACTTCAACTATATATTTTTTTTATGAACAAAAAACTTCAACTATATGTACCATGTAATTGATGAAAGTGTTATGTTCAATCTCCGTTTATTTTGGTACACCTTTTGATTTTGTTGATCTTTTATTTTTCATTATCACCTTTTGATGGTTATTATACCATTTGATACAATGCTCCGTACAATAGTTAGTCAATAAAAGACATCAGGGTACAGGGAAACCCCTTGGGTTGGTGTTGCTTTACAAAATGTGTTATCGGAGTACAATTTTTATTATTGCATTTGATGCAATGCTCCGTACAATAGTTAGTCATGCACCCACAAAAGATAATGGACCTTTCATTTTTTTTTTTTTTTTAAATTAATTTTATAACGCTATACTCCTTACCTAATCCTAAGAGCCCTCACTGACATAAGTGAATACAAAATAACATAAGAAGTCATTTTTGCAAATTTAACCCAAAATACCATTCATATCATTTTAGCTAAATTTGTGTAAAATAACATCAGAGCTACAATAATTTGTAAATATACATTGTTTTTGTTGTTGTGTAAATTGATATAAAGAAAAAAAGAGAAGAAAAAAAGAGAGAGACATGATTTGGCTAGAGAATAATAAAAAATTGATAAAAAAATCAATATTTATATATATAAAATGTAGTGTAAAATGAATAATTTAATGTGTAGTGTTTTAAAAAGTTGATGCGTAAAATAGACAAGAATTTATTCATGAGCAACGCTCTAAGGAGACAATATAGTACCTGCTTTTGTGAAGCAGGCAGAGAATTTAATTGGAGCTTGAAGGCTCAATGTTAATATTTTGCGCCTTTCTCAATGTTTGTGTTTGTGGTTTATCCTATTGGTGGGAAGTGGGAACAAAAATTCAAGCAAGGGGACAAGGGCGGTGACTAATACAGTATTGAAGGTGATTCCTAGCTAATTATAGGAATTTTATAGAGTTTGGAACTGTCTGCTTTAGGAAGCGTTGGATTTAAGAATACAAAAGCAAAAAATAAAATAATGTACCTCGTACAGTTAAGCTAATCAAGGTTAGTACTCCATTTGGATATTTTTCGGGTGGAAAGAGAGCTTTGCCAACATCTGCAGAGTTTAGTAGTATAAAAAATAGAGTTCCTTTTCTCGAGAAACTGTGCGACCAAGCCTCGTTTTACTTGTCCTGAACAGTTCAACTGGTGAAGTTTCACATTCATTTAAAATCCTAGTTGTATATAAACTCTCTTTGTTTCCTAGTTTTATATGTCAATCCCTTTTTGTGACTATTCTAGCTCCCTGCTATAACTGTATAGCATGCACTCTATTTTGGTACCACTAGGTTGAGTCTTACTGCTTGGTTCAAGCTCTACTTCAAAACCCAAATTTGTCTCTTTACCAATGTAAAGATCCAAAGAAATCACGTTTGTGTTATACTCAAAAAGATTAATCTAGTCACAATTAACCCTACTTATTCTTGTTAGCAAAACTCATATCAACCCAGTATATGTTTGATGTAGAACTCATTACATACCCACGCAACAACGTTCAAACAATATCCAATCAAATTTAGGCATCACAACCAATAAGGTTGTACCAGCATGCTGATGTGCATTTCCACTGCTTTTGCCAACAGCCTTTATTCACTCACCTCTGGACAAGGCCAGGTTCTGTTAGATGGTATTGCCCCTCCTCCTCTGTCTGAATTAATAATCTGGACTTCTTTTTCTTTAGAATTGAATTTACATGGTCCACTAGCTATATGTTAGACGTGACTCTTATTACTAATTGATAGTGATTTTCTTTGATCGTATTTAATTCTACTTTGATTTTGGTTTTATTATTTCGTGAGCAGAATTTTGTAGGTGATTCTATAAAGGCTTTTACTTGGTATTGAGTGTATTAATACTTCAGGGAAAGAAAAAATATTTTGGAAAAAAAAAAAAAAAAAAAAAGCTTTCACATTGTGGTTAGGATTAACGTTCTTCATGGATTCAAGGTTTAATTTTTACTTAAAGGTAGTGCACTTATCAAAACTTGGTTTAAACTTTTCAAAGTTCACCCTTGCGTTTGAAAGCTTCAAGCCAAGCCATTCTATAATCTTGTGGGTTGGTAATCTGTGCCCAATCAGAAGTACGTACCAGTTTTCATGATTCATTTATTAATTCCTTTGACCGGGGCTTTTGAGTTAATTAGCTGAAGTTGAAAGATACTGTGCACCCTGAAGAAAAATGAAATCAAATATCTGCTTTGGTGTGTGCTGGATGTTGGTTTAAAAAGTCAATTTTTTTTATTATTTAATTTATTTTTGTTATTATTTATGAGTCTTATTATATTTTTTAGTATTATTCATGAGTTTCACTACTATTTCAATTACTTTTTAGTTTTATTTACAGTATTTTTAATTTTTTTTTTTAACATTTGCTAAATAAGTTATTTTTAAACAGATCCTTATTGTGAATAAGAGGACCACGATTACTGTAACATTCACACTTTTTACAAGCATACGTAAAATGTGAATGTGTGTGTATATATACACGTGTGTAATGTGTTTTTATGAAGAGATATCAATTAAGTTACAAGACTTTTAGTAGATATTAACCTTGCAATAATAATTTCATTTTGTATCGGAAAAATAATAATAATAATTTTCCTTTAAAATAAAGGCTTCAAAGCTATTTTATAGCCCAAGTTGGCATCGTTTAAAGTATCTGACTGTAGTTTTCTCTCTTAATTGGAAAGTTTATTTTATAACTGTAACTGTTGTTTTATCATGAAGGGAATAAAAGAATCTGTACTTTTATCGAAGAAGTAATTAATATCTGTAGGGGCAGTTCTTTCAATATATCTCTTTGTACTTTTTTCTTTTTTCCCTGCTGAATATGTTTAACTTTATACTCGTTAAGCGTTTATCACCTAATTTCTGGATTCACTGAAACTTGTCTATAGTGCTCGCAATTTTTTTTCCCTTGTTTCACAAGAATGGTAGCAAACTATTGAGAGGACTATCAAGTTCTATTATTGCTAATCTTGCTCCCAATCGCATAACACCCTAGTGCGTATACCGCAGGTTGATAAGGAAACAGAGCAATTCTTTTAGAAACAAAGAAATTTAAGAAACTAACATATTATTTGGAATTTTAGAGCATCTAGGGTGAAGTCCAAATCAAATTATGGTAGAAATATATCATATACATGAGAAGAATTATGATAGGGAGAAATTAAGGCCAAAGTCTAGATCAAAGAAAAGGAAGGATATTAATGATATGGAGTGCTATCGTTGTTACAAGATGAAACGATTTTAGTAGCAAGGCATGCAGTTGAGAGTTGAGTTCACGGAGTTTAATTATGATGAAAAAAGTTTTTTTAAACCCCTATGCAGGGCTAACCACCAATCACCAATCAATCAATATATATATAAAGTAGAGATCTCATATAGGAGAGCATGAGATTCTATCTGTTTATTTTTAGACCCCTTAAAACACAATTGGATTAACCTAGTTAACAAGCCAAATTATTACTTAGTCCAAATTAAATAAATCTAGGTTAACACAATCATATAATCATATCAATGTAAAGTGTGGAATATAAAGAACACAAAAATATGATCACCCAAGAAAATCAAACTGGTAAAAAACTTGGGGAAGATTTAACCTAGTTACTTTCAAGGTAAAACTGAATTCACTATGAAATAATCGAAGTTTTACAATAGTGACTTAAACCACTAACATCCTATTGCTACCTCATGTAGAAAACTTACTGACATGACCACGTGCAAACTCCGAGACCACGGACTCCTTCTTTCTTGGATTTTCCAGCAAGTACAAGCACTCCCGCTTGTGTATCTTTGTGCTCTTTAGTGCAGCAACTAAATGATCATCAAGCTCTCAATGAAATCTCATTCTTGATAATCCTAAGCATGTGTGAAGGCAACCACCTCTCAGATCTCACAAGAGATTCACACACAGAGTAAATAAAGTAACTTCAAAAACGTGGCTAGGGTTTCTCTTTTATACCTAGGGCAAAACATAAAACCCTATACTTCATATAGGCTTAGGGCTGAGTTGGAAATTCTGCAGAAAAAACATTCTGCCTGACTTTCGATCGATTTAGTCTAATTCTCGATCGATCGATCTAGTCAGAATTGCACACTCAATTCTGCAGTTAACTCGATTCCAACTTTACATAAAATACATACTTTGAGCAAGTCTAAAACAATACTAACAACCTGTTTTGATCATGGTTTGCCAACAATACAAATTAGAGTTCTAATACATTAGTTCTTAAGTACTTAGAACCTAACAAACTCTCCATTTGGCAATCCGTGATAAAACACAAACACAATGCTCAAAGTTACAAGTAAAAGCCGTTTACAAAAATAATGCCCATTACAAAATAATCAAACCTAACTACTATCCATCAGTTGCAAGTGTAGACAGCAGCACGACTGAATCAACTTGTATATTTCCTGAAATACTCAACAAACGCATAAACGCATGTGTGGAAAATACAAGTAAAACAAAAATAGATTCTTGACTTCACAAAACACAAAACAAAGACATATATAATGAATAACTCATAAATATAAATCAATGAGCAGTGAAACAAGAAACATATATAACAATGTATCTCCCCCTAACATGAATAGCCCAAAAACAATACATCAAGATCCAAAAAGAATACATACACAGTGAAGCACCTAGATACAATCTAAACTCCACAAGCTCCAACTAACAAAAATCTCCCCCTAACTACAAAAAAACTCTACAAGTGTGTCCAATGTACTCCCATTTTTTTTGTGATGGAATGCCAAAGGGCAATCAGAATCCATCATCAAAAGGAGGTGGCGAAGGCGAACATCGAAGATGTGCCAAATCTGCTCTCAAAGCACGGAGCTCATCAGGCATGTCCACCAAAATTTGATCATGAGCCGCCTGAACAGTCATGACAGTCTCCAAAGTACATAATATGGTGGAGGAATAGCAGCAACAGCAATAGGATCAGTAGACGCCTCACCAGAAGCAGTACCTGTAGAGGAAGGAGGGGGTGCGGTACCAGAAGGCTCAACACAAGGGCGTTTAGAGCTCTCTCTTATATGAGCAGCCCTCTGCCTAAGAAAGGAGGCACCTATGGGAGCAACTATGTGTACGGGCTCAGAAGTGGGGAAGTCATTTAAACCTAAAAACAACAAAATCCTATGAATGAAAATAGGATGAAAAAGAGCATGAGCGGTAGAAGAACTCCTATAAACTTCGTTCAAAGAATGAAGAAACAGATGAGGGAAACTAATAGGAGCATCCGTAACAAGAGTGTACAAAAATACACATCGCTCCAAAGGAATGGTGTATAGATAAGAGATAGGCCACAAAGAATGACATGCTATCCTAAAGAAAAGATAGTGCACCTCGGTGAACTCAGCAGTGGTAATCCAAGGATCAGAACCCCATTAGATAGAAGACCCAGTGATGTAAGACATGATATCGTCCAAGGGAAGGGACTTATCATAGGGATAGACAGGGTGCTGGACCAACGGTACCCCAAGAGCATCAACCACGACTCTAGGAGTAATGGTGAACTCTACACCTCGTATCCAACTTTTTACTAAAGTATTGGAATCATAAACATGGATAGAGAGGTTCGAGTAGAACTCTCTAATTAGGGTAGCTGGTGGTGGAGGACCAATATCCAATAATGGTAGCCAACCCCTACACTCAAAATTAGCCCTAATGGCTGGATCAAGCTCATCAAACAACACTTTCTGCTCAGCCCAAATCTTTCTCTTAAGGTTTAAAGTCTCATAAAGCTCACGGTTTTTCTTACTCGAAAACAAATCACTCAAAGCGGAAGGAGCAGAAGAAGAGGAGGATGTCCTATGGGCTCTAGTCTTCTTAGGCATGGTGCTAGGGTAAGGACAAGACACAAGGATGGAACTATAAAGAACAAAACAAAAAACCAAGGGTAGACTGCAAGTTAGCACAAAAAAAAAAAGAAAAAAGAAATAACAATCTATATGATGTATGAACAGATAAATGTCATGATGCATGCTCTAATGCAGTGATAACAAGTTTAATTTAAGTTTAGAATCACAAAATTGGCTTGAGCATAGAGTTTATAACAAAAACCCCAAAATTTTGAAAAAACCACTTGTTCAATTTGTACTAAATTGACCAATTGATCATCACACAAGATAGAAAACAGTTTATTATGACCAAATTTATCAATCCAACAAGCCAATTTCATCAATTAAACTCAATTTGAACAAAATCCCCAATTCGGGTATATTCAAGCTCTAGAATTTCCAATTTCTCACAATACATCAAATTGATCAAATTAAACACTATAGATCATGTTTATAACATCCCTCAACAAAAACCCATTGATCAATTTCAAGAAAACAAGCTTGAATCATCAAAAACTCCAAAAAATCTTAGGTTCAAAATTTCCCAAATAATCCATGATTTTATGCATGAAAAATGAAAATAAATGCAAAAGGAAGGGTAAAAAGGTCTTACTGGCCTTAGGAGAGAATAACCTTGCAAAAAGAATGGAGGAAAACGATAAAAAAATTTGGATTGAAGCCTTCACCAAGTCATATGGAGAGAGAGAGTGTTTGAAAACTTTTTGAAAAGTAAGTTGAACATGTGAAAATCAACTTTTAAAAAAACTCTCTATACGATTTTCGATTGATCGAAATTTAGGTTCGATCGATCAAAATTCTGGAAAAAACAAATTTTTGAAAAACAAAATAATTTTGTGCAGAAACTCGTTAAAGCATTGAATTTTCAAAATAAAATTCATGAGTATGAGATGAAATGTTTTTCAAAAACACAAGTTTTGAACACAGTTTTCCCAAAATTAAGATTTTCAAACCATTATCTTAAAATTTCAAGCATCAAATATGTTTTGCATAAAATTCAAGGAATTTTCAAACTTGGTTGGTCAAACCAAAGACACACACAATAACATGTATAAAGTTTAGTAAAGAGTAACTTGTGTAGTGTGTGCAACTAGCAAAAGTTTGAGATACATGTGAGGTGATATGTGAGTGGAAATCAAACACAAAGTCTACAAAATTCATCACATAGAATTTGAAAGAGACTATCACCTGAAGAGTTATATCATATAACTCCCACATCTCCTAGATCATAAGCTTGTAATTATTTAAGTTTCTTAATTTGCCTCATATTGTACACACAAATTATAATTAATCAGAAACTTATTAAAATAGCTGGGATAATGTATACACCAATTTTAGTTGTTTGATTTAACTTTAAATCCAATAATGTACACACCAATTTTAAGCATTTAAACCGAGGCTACACCTTATATTGTTTTTGTGCATGTGCTACACTTTCTCGAGCACAAAATCTTACGATATGCACTAAGGTGTTCATGATTGGCTAGTGAACAGTGGTGAGATGGTTATTTATGCCTTACTCAAAAGGTTCAAGTCCGACAGTCAAAGACATGTGACTTCAAGATCAAGACAAAGTGATCAAAAACCATAAACATCTTTCCCACACAACATGCACTACAAAGTTTCAACTAGTAAAGTGTAATAAATAAGCCCATCCAAGCTAAACAAGGTACAAAGACATGTTATGTGAAAATAAATTGACCAACCTTATTTTCAAAATCAAGAAAATAAATACAAAACACAATTTGCTTCAATTTTTCCTTTTTTTTATTATTTATTTTTATTTATTTTGAAAAGAAGAAACAAAAAACAGTCCTAGAATGAAATGCATGAATATTATGCAATGCAAGTTCTAGAAACAAAAAGAAAACAAAAACCAAAGAACAATGGTCACAAAGAATAGAGTAATGAAGCATAATGACCATGTCAGAAAAACTCAATTAGATCGAGCCTTTTGCATCGAAAACTTTTTAGATGCACCTCGAGCATTGGAGTTCTTATTCACATTAGAGTGATTTCCAACTCCAAGATTGGAATAAAGGTTGAGAGCCTTTACCAATTCACTAATAAGTACCATAGGATCTTGTGCTTGAGGCACAGACACTTTTGGCTTATTTGCTCGCTTAGCAGCTTGCAACTTGAAACAGTTTGGACGAATGTGCCCAAACTTTCCATAAAAATGACAAACCCAAGCAGACTTACCATGCACCTTGTCCTTAGAAATGGTAGACTTCTTAGGTTTAGATTCTTTCAGATCAACCCTAATCTTCCTAAGAGGTGTGACCTCTACATGTTTAACAGTCTCACTCATAGGGGGTTTGGAGGAAGAAGAAGAAACAAAGTTAGTGGAATGGGGTGCAGACACAGATATGCTTTCTACAAAACCTAAGCCAATTTTGTCAGAGGGAGACTTTGAACACTTAGCATGTGATCAAGTTTGGAGTTTGCAGACTTAATAGATTGTTCTCTAGCAACAGATTGTTCTCTAGCAACAAATAGTTCAAGTTCTAAATTCTTAACTTTATCAAGTAAAAGCATATTCTCAGTTTTCACATTGTTCAAAAGTTCATTAGCACTAAACAATTTCACAAGCAGATTTTTCTTATTAAGCTCAAGAGATGCAATTTTCTTCAAGCCAAGATCAACATTCATAGCATCATTTGCAGCAACTTTGCAAAGTTTATTATAGGCTTCTTGAAGATCTGCATCCTTAGAGAGTTCCCCATCAGAAGGGTTCTCTTCAACAGACATGCTTTCATTGACTGCAACAGTAGCAATGAAAGTAATAAAGTTTCCATCCTCATCAGAACCAAACTCATCATCGGAAACTTCATTATCACTAAGGGTTACAACCATAGCCTTGTCATTAGACCTCAAGTATGTAAGACATTCAGATTTCATGTGACCATACCCTTGACATCCAAAACATTGAGGACTCATAGAATTATTAGAAGATTGACCTACTTTTTCACTAGGTTTTTTAGTGTTGTTAACCTTAGTGGGATCATTCTTCCTAAAACTTCTAGGTTTAGCAGTGTTCTTACCTCTTTCCCTTCTATTGTTGTTTCTAAGGAAATTCCTAAAGTTCTTGGCAAGGTAAGCAATCTCTATAGCAGAGAGCTCATCATCAAATCCACCAACATCAACATCATCAACTGACTTAAGAACCATTGATTTGAATTTGTTAGTTTTGGGTAGGTCCAACTCATAGGATTGAAGAGATCCTACAAGTTCATCAACAAGGATGGAGTCCACATCCTTGCTCTCAGTGATGGCAGTCACTTTGGGTCTAAAATTTTCAGTTAAAGATCTAAGAATCTTCCTAACAATTTTAAGTTGATCATAGATTTCACCCAAGTTGTATGCAGAATTAATAATGTCATTAAGTTTAGCATAAAATTCATCAAAGGATTCATCATCAAACATCCTAATGCTCTCAAATTTAGAAGTTAATTGCTGTAACTTATTAATTTTAATTGCCTTAGTGCCTTCATGCACAGTCTGGAGAATATTCCAAGCAGTGTGAGCAACCTCAACATTTGAGATTCTCTTAAATTCCTCCATAGAAACAGCATTGAAAATAGCATTCATAATTTTGCTATTAAAAGCGGCTGCTTCTTTCTGAGAAGTTTGCCACTCACTCACAGGAGTAGTGGGCTTCTCCCATCTGTATTCAATGGAGTTCCAAACTTTCTCACCAATAGATTTCAAGAATGCTTTCATCCTTACTTTCCAATACGCATAATTATTCATATCAAAGTGAGGTGGAATAACAAGAGAGTGTTCGTGTTCCATGACAGCACGGGTCAAGGATCAGCTTAGAGATCAAAAGATCTACAACAAGAGAGCTACCCGCTTTAATACCACTTGTTTGTTTTTAGACCCCTTAAAATACAATTGGATTAACCTAGTTAACAAGCCAAGTTATTATTTAGTCCAAATTAAACAAATCTAGGTTAACACAATCATATAGTTATATCAATGTAAAGTGCGGAATATAAAGAATACAAAAATATGATCACCCAGAAAAACCAAACTGGTAAAAAACCTAAGGAGGATTTAACCTAATTATCTTCAAGGTAAAACTGAATCCACTATGAAAGAATCAAAGTTTTACAATAGCGACTTAGACCACTAATATCCTATTGCTACCTCATGTAAAAAACTTACTGACACGACCACGTGCAAGCTCCAAGAACACGGACTCCTTTTTTCTTGGATTCTCCAGCAAGTACAAGCATTCCCGCTTGTGTATCTTTAAGCTCTTTAGTGCAGCAACTGAATGATCATCAAGCTCTCAATGAAATCTCCTTCTTGATAATCCTAAGTATGTGTAAAGTCAACCACCTCTCAGATCTCACAAGAGATTCACATACACAGCAAATAGAGCAACTTCAAAAATGTGGCTAGGGTTTCCCTTTTATACCTAGGGCAAAAAATAAAACCCTACACGTCATATAGGCTTAGGGCTGAGTTGGAAATTCTGCAGAAAAAACATTCTACCCAACTTTCGATCGATCAAGTCTAATTCCCGATCGATCGAGTTAGTCAGAATTGCACACTCAATTCTGCAGTTAACTCGATTCCAATTTTACATAAAAGACATACTTTGAGCAAGTCTAAAATAAGACTAACAACCTGTTTTGATCATAGTTTGCCAACAATACAAATTAGAGTTCTAATACATTAGTTCTTAAGTACTTGAACCTAACACTATCATATAATGCACTCTATGAAGAGAGTTGAAATACTCTTAAGTCACATTAGAGATAAGAACAAATTTAAAAATAGAGACTCTTTATTTCCTTTGGTTTAATGTTTCAAGACTTTTCTAATTAAAAAATAAATATTCTTTGTATCATTTGATTCAATGTTTCTAGACTTTTCATCCCTCACATATTTCTAGACTTTTCATCCCTCACACATTTCATTTTTATCTCTCATGTGGAAAAGTATAAGGTTTTGCCGAGTGACACATTCTATGCAAAGATAATTGAAATATTCTCAAGTGCCATATCAAAAATAAGAACAAATTAAATATTAACTTTTGTTTCATTTGGTTCAGTGTTTCAAGACTTTTCTAATTAAAAAATAAATATTTTTTGTATCCTTTGGTTCAATGTTTCTAGCTAGACTTTTCATCGCCATATATACACACAAAACTTTTTGCATTTTAATTCACCATTTTCACCTCTTGCACTTCTACCCATTTATATATACCTATTCATAACTCTTCATGTCATCCCATGTCAAATATATACAGACCAAAAAAGATGTCATTTACCTTCAATATTTTGACAACACTTACCTAACTCTAACATTGTTGTTTCATCTAATCCTAACTCTGGCTACGTATAAGCTGGCTACAGCTAAGGAAGGGAGCTTGCATTTAATATTGAGTGATAACGACAATTACAATTTTGATGTAAAGGATGGACGTTGTGGATTTGTGGGTTTTGTAAATAATGTGATTAACTGAGGGTGTTTAGGATGTATATTTTGTTTTAGAATTAAGAAGAAAGAGAAAGTTTTTAGAACTTTGATATTCCTCCAAAGTTTATTCTATAATATTCCTCCAAAAAAAATTTTTCTCCTCATTACTTCAATTGAATAATTATAATAGGTATGTGTATGCAATTTATAGTTATTACTTTTTATGATGAATTCATTACTAATAAAGTTCTATAACAATTATGCTATAATACATATACAACATTCTCCAAAACTATTTTACATAAAACATTATAATATTATTTGTGTAATACACGGGTAACTTACTAGTTTTAGAAATTTGTCAACTATAGTCCAATTGATTAGTTAACCATTTTCACGAATAAGATGGAATAAAGTAATAAACCAACAATCATTCACAACACTCACACGCATGCTAACAAGCAATGTTTTGACAAAGAGAAAATCCACATCAAGAAAACCTCTCCAAGGCCATGCCCAAAAAAAACTGAATTCACTATGAAGATAATTGTGATACAATTAATACTACTGCAATATGAGCGAGGTACTTGCATCCAAGCTCCACACTTCTGCTACAATAAGTTGTAATAGTTGCTTCTCTTCAACAACTTCATGGTTATGCAAGCCAATTGTCTACCACACATCTGATTTCTCGGATACTCCGAGGCCACTAGAATATTTGATGATTGTCTTTGTGGTTTTCAGCATCAATCCAATGCACTCAAGGTATAACTCAAAGTGACGGATGGAATCTTCTCTCAAAGCTAAGTCAATTTGGAGATAGTAAAGGTATGAAGGCTACAAAGATTTATCTCAAGGGTAGTAGGTAGTCTCTCCTTCAATCTATTGAGATTAGGGTTTATTTTTGTTCTTATAAAGGTTGAAACTGAGGGTTGGTTGGATACAAGAGTAATGGGGAAAATCTAAAACATAAATTCCTAGGCAAACTCACTTGACCAAGTTTTAAACAAATTTCAGGCAAGCTATTTTGTGTAACTAAAATTCAAATCTTGGCATTCAAGCATAAATTTCACTTGATACATTGAATCCCACTTGACCAAGATTCTTGTTGTAGCACTTAAACCTTTTCTTTTGATCTTGAACTTCAATGACTTGATGCAATTACAACTAGAATGAAATTAAATACATGAAAATATGCAATTACAAATGAAAATGTTAACATAATTTTGCCAACTTTACAAATATCCTAACATATGAAAAGTCGTAGTAGTCAAAAGTGATTGGAATGATTACTACATAAATGGTGTTAAACAAGATGATGCAAATGATGTCGTTTCTCTTAGAACCAAAGCCAAAGATGTAAAACAATCACATGACACCGTTTCACTTAATGAATTATAAAGAGGAAACGGTGTTGTTCAATTTCAAGAAGCTTGCTTTAGTCACTTATCCAAACAGTGTCGTTCTAGTTGCTAGTTAATTTTGTTAGTTGAGTCTGTTATAAAGAGCGGGAATTGCTGTTAGAAGTTTGTTGAGCATCCTGAGTTTTTAGGGATTTGTTACTAGTCTCTTAGGCCTAATTTGTTAGGTAATTATGTATAAAAATAAGTCTATGTTATTTTTCATTCAAACAAGGTTAATAATATTTTTATTCATTCAAATCTCTCTCTCTCTCTCTCTCTCTCTCTGTGTGTGTTATTTCCTCTTGATTGCTTTTGGTTCATACAAACCTTGCTTTTCATCAAGATATCAAAACCTACGATCTATGCTAACAATAGTTCGTCAATGGTGGCTTCAAGTGCTGCAACTTCATTCTCTACAGTGGCTCCAGTAACTTCATCAGTTAACTTGATGAATCAATCTCTTTTGCTCTTGTCAAACATGGCTAACATGATAACAGTCAAGCTTGACATCACGAACTATACAATTTGGAAACACCAAATTACAATGGTGTTAGAGGCCTATTCTATGTTTGAGCTTTTGGATGAGCCCCAATCAATTCCTGATAAGTTTCTTAAGGATATTTTAGGAAATATCACTGCTATAGTGAATCCAGATTGTCTGGTTTGGAGATCAAAAGAGAAAGCTTTACTTACTTTCATGAGTTCCACACTTCTTCTTCAATTCTTGCTTTAACAGTTGGTTGTACTTCTGCAATCGATGTGTGGAAGGTCTTGGAAAATAGGTTCTCATCCATTTCTAGGTCTCATGTGATGAATCTCAAGGGAAAATCACACAACATGAAGGTTCTGATTCTATAGATATGTATCTGTAGAAGATCAAAGCTGTGAGAGACAAATTGCTAGTTGTTAGTGTGATCTTGGATGATGAGGAACTTCTTCATATTGCAATTAAAGGTCTACCTAAGCAGTATAATGCTTTTAGCTTTGCAATTTGTACTAGGAGTATACAATTAAGCTTTGATGAACTTGCTACAATGCCTAATGTTAAGGAAGAATCACTGAATGAAGGGTTATAGATCAAAGATCCTATATTTGCTATGGTTGTGAGCTCTAATCAAAGGCCTAATAGCAATAACAACTACAATCAACCTTACAATAAAGGCAAAGAAAGGAATAACAACAATAGCAATAGAATGGGTTGAGGAAGAGGATCACCTTCACAACCAAACCAGTTTTCCAATCAATGCAATCACTTTTCTTGAAATCAATCTTCTAGTTCAAGATCTGAGAGGCCTACATGTCAAATTTGTGGAAAACTTGGTCACCTAGCCATTGATTCCTATCATCACATGGATTATGCATATCAAGGCAAACACCCTCCTACCAAACTTGCAGCAATGGTCACAACTTCTAATGCTTGTATCACACAAGACCAACATTGGTTTGCTGACAGTGCTGTTACAGACCATGTGACTGCTAGTCTCAATCACCTCGGCTTTCCATAGCCTTACAAAGGCCAAGATCACCTCACTGTAGGTAATGGTCAGAACCTTCCCATCACTCACATAGGTAAATCTCTAATCTCTTCTTCCAACTCTGACCTTCATCTTGAAAATGTCTTAAGAGTTCCCTTATTAGCCTACAATCTTGCTTCTTTTCACAAGATTTGTCATGATAATCATTGTTGGTGTTATTTTGATGAAAATATACTCTTTATTCAGGCAACAGGGAATGTTCTCTCCTGGGGCAAGAGTGAAGGGGCTGTATACCCTATCTACCTATCTATCCTCACAAAGTTTCTGGACTTTCCCTTCCTTCTAAGGTCTTCAACAATGTTGCTACTACACCTAAGTCTAGCTAGTTGGTCTTTTTGGCATAAGAGACTTGGTCATCCTCATGATCAAGTACTCCATACTTTGTTTCCCAAGTTTCACTTTTCTACTTCAAATAAGTGAACTTTTGTTAATTCTAGTACACATTGCTTGTATGGTAAAATGCATAAGTTACCATTTCCTAAGTCTCAATTTTTTGCTAAATCACCATTTGAACTTATTCACACTGACCTTTAGGGTCCTACACCTATAAATTTTATCAATGGATTTAGATATTATGTTCTTTTCATTGATCATTTTACTCGTTTTACTTGGCTTTATCTTCTTATTAACAAACCCGAAGTGTTTGATAAATTTTTGCAATTTAAGGCCATGAATGAAACTTAGTTCTCTGTTAAAATAAAAACATTGAGGTCTGATGGAGGGGATGAATACTTTATAGCCTTTAAGTTTTTTCTCCGTTTCTCTCAAAACCAAAGCCAAAGATGTAAAACAATCACACGACATCGTTTCACTTAATGAATTATAAAGAGGAAACGATGTCATTCTATTTCAAGAAGCTTGCTTTAGTCACTTTTTCCAAACAGTGTTGTACCAATTGTTAGTTTATTCTGTTACAAAGAGCAAGAATTACTGTGAGATGTTTGTTAAGCATTCCTAAGTTTTCAGGGATTTGTTACTGGTCTCTTAGGCCTAATCTATTAGGTAATTATGTATAAATATCAGTCTATGTGTATTATTTTTCATTCAAGCAAGGTTAATAATATTTTTCCTCATTCAAATCAATCTCTCTCTCTCTCTCTCTCTCTCTCTCTCATATTTTGAACAAAATGGGGATATACCCCTTTCGACGAAAAGTTCCAGCAAAATGCTCCATTTCTAAAACTATTTAGGAATATGACCCTATTTTGAAATTCGATTTTATCAAAATTGAGTTTTAGTGTGGAACTCAAGCTCCTTGAAATTTTATCAAAATCGAGTTTTAGTGTGGAACTCGAGTTCCTTGAAAATTTTCAAGTTAAAGTTTAATTTGGCTATAACTCGATTTTCTAAAAATCAAGTTTTACATTGAAACTCGATTTTTAGAAAATTGAGTTTTAAAATAGGTTCATATCTCTAAATAGTTTCAAAAATGGGGTATTTTGCTAGAACTTTTCGCCGAAAGGGGTATATCCCCATTTTGGCCCTCTTATTTCCCCTTGATTGCTTTTGGTTCATACAATAAAGACACTGATGATGATCTTATGGTTAGAAAAGATATGGATTCAATTAAGATTTCATTTCAATTGGCATTCTCGCCCATGATTTCACATAATACATTGAATCTCACACAACCAAGGTTCACGCTAAATCACTTGAACATTTTCTTCTGATCTTGAACCTCAATGACTTGATGTAATTACAATTGAAATGAAATTGAATACATGGAAATACACAATAATAAATGAAAATTTAGACATGAAATTTTGCCAACATTACAAATTTCCTAACATATGAAAAAGTCATGGTAGTCAAAAGTCCTCAAATGGAACAATTACTACATTGGTAAGGGAAAAGGCAACAATGATGTTCTTATGGTTAGAAAAGATACATGTTCAATTAAGATTTGGTAAATATTTTCTTGCTTCTGTTAGGTATATTCAAATATAGATCATTTTGATATGGTTAGGAAAGATTTGGTAAAGATTTGAGGTAAAAGTTACGTTATCTTGGTTGGTAATGTGAAATAATATTAAGTTATGGAAATACTTGCAACAAAAGTTCAAATATTTAGTGTCCGTTTGGTCGCATGTTCCATGCACCAAACTGTGCTTATTGAAACAACATTTCTTTATTTGAGCATTTGACAAGCAAATTGACTGCAATTTTTAACCTAAAATCAGAAAGTTGTAGTGGTGATCATGAGCTCCATTTCAAAAGAAACCCCATTTCAAGAGATAGTTCCTCTTTCTTAATAATTTTGTAAATCGGATTGGGATTTTGTATTTATTTTTATTTTTCAAAAAAAGATATTTGAAAGGAAATCTTCATTTTCGTTGGTAAAATGATGAGAAGGCTGCGGAAGGAAATTAATCTCCGATTCTCATTCTCGCTGATTTGTTCTCTGATTACTACTTAAAGGCGGTGAAGACGATGTCATTGTCGTCTTTCTTCATCAAGTTCATAGCATTTGGTAGACTCCAAATCCCATTCTGCATTTTTTTTTCTTTGTTGTCTTTCTTCAGTGTTGCTCGCTCTAATGCTTGTGGATTAGTGACTTTCTTCATTGGGTTTATAGAAAATTTTATAATACGTTTTGTTATTTTTGGTAATTCAATCCTCAAATAGCAGCTTTGGTAGGTTCCAGCCAAACACTTGGATTATTAAAACAACACTTTTTAGTAGATTTTACCAAATGCTCTCAGCTTTTTCTAACTCATTTTCATTTAACAATTATTAAAACCACAACTTTACCAAACTCTCCCTTATTTTAATTGTAATGATTTTAGGTAATGTGAGACACGTACGTAAACTTGGAAGAAATATAATTTCTTCAGGTTTGTTGGATTCTTTGGTTATGAATATTTAATAAGAGGTGGAGTTACATCATTTAATAAATGTGCTTTGGTGGTAATAATAAAAAAAACCTTCAATTATTTGTACTAGTTGATTAGTGGTAATAATCTTTCTTCATCTAGAATGGTCCTTTCATTCCTACACCCTTTTGAAAAAAGATGGTGGATAAATGGATGGATGGAGAATGAGGAGTGAGTATAAATGAAATACATGTCATAAATTCTCTCTATCTCTCTTGCACTCTCTCTAACCATTATTTGTGGTTTACATTTTTCACATTGTTATATTATTTTAATTTATATTTAATTTTGGTAGTGGTTTAAGTAATCAAATTAAGTTATTATTATTGTTAAATTTTTTTAAAAAAAAGTTATTACTGTTGCTTGTGATATATTATATGATTATATTTGATATAGTAATATGTGTACTTATTTATTGAAGCATTGATACTAATACAAATTCACTTTAATTGTTAAAAAAAAAAAAAAAAAAAATTGATTAGTGATAGAGTTAAAGATGGATCACGTTATGAAGTGTCTGGTGCAGCAAAATAATGAGAGAAACATTCGGCTAAATCATCGGACCTATAGCCACGAAAAGGGATGCAAAGGATGTACCCATAGCCAAAGGGGTACTAGTGATGACATTACATGGGTTAAGGTAAAACCTTTTTGAGTTTAGCTGAGAAGGAAAAATTTGAGAGGTTTCAAGAAGGTGGCAAGTTCACAATATTTTTATAATAAAGCTTATGTGATAATTAAGTTGTTACTTATTTTAATTTGAAATCACTACTAAAATTTCTTTTTTATTCACTAGTAATAGTCAATAACAACTTACCATATAAAATTTGTTGGAAAAATGTTAAAAAAAATTATTGTAAACATAACATTTCTCTTCTTTTATTAGTTATGGAATCTAATAATTTCTATGAAAAAGTGGTTGTCTCATATTAAAAAGGAGAGTAGTGCCCCAGAGTTCATCCATGACTACTCAGCGCTCGCCCTGCACAATAAAATCATATTTTTATAATTTTATTAATTTAAAATCTATCAGTTTTATTTGATAAGTAATTAGTTCATAAAACATGATAAATCAAATTTTACCATTACAACACCGACGGAGTCAGAAAATTTTTTCGGGTATAGGGAATATACCCGAAAATTAATATAAAATAGAGAAAAAAAAAATATGTGCCAAAGAAAATAATTACACAAGACAATATTTATGTGGTTCGGCAATTTGCTTACGTTTTTGGAGTTGCAATGATTTCATTATTCACAAAAAAAAAAAAAATGCAAGATACGGCAGTACAGTTTTTCTCTCACAAAACAACACACCTCTACTCCATGGACTAAGCCTCTAACAATTCTCATTAAAAATCATAGCACTTTTATATCAGGTCGGGTCATAATCAGGATCAAATACAACTAAACTCCACATAGCCCAATATGGAGGAACTAAATATATATAAAAAAAATTCAAAAAATAACACACACACACACACACACACATTGTTTATATATAAAGAATATTTGTAATTTTGATTTAACATATGATTTTTTTTAGGTAAAAAAATATTTACATCAAATAAATCTTTACATCTTTGCACAAAAAAATTAAGTCTTGCCTTGTCTAAAAATATACGAGTCAATTTAATAAAAATAAAATATAATTAAATTACTTATGATATATATTAAATACACTTTGATTTAATAAGTTATGTATGATATAAGAATAATTAGATGGGAAAAAAAATTAGTCAACTATATACTCAAAAAATGACAAACAATTCAATTCTTACAACATAAATGGATATATATTGTTCTTAAAAACACACACACACACACATATGCCTTATAAAAAACCTACAAATATATAAAATATTTTTTTATATAATAAAGTCGAGTCTAGGGCAATAAATCCTGTCCCCACCCCCATCTACTATGTCTAGTCTATTTGGTTATATCATATTAAGATTGCATTTGGATAGCTTATTTTTTGCCAACTTATTTTACTATTCAGCTTATTTTTGTTACTATTCATAGGCTCCACTGTACTTTTTGGTACTATTCATGGGTCTCATTGTACTATTTCAACTAACGTTTACTTTTATCTATAGAACTTTCAGTAAAAAAAATTTCAGTTTTAACAAAATAAGCGGATCTTAAACAGACGCTAAATATCTATATATGAGATGAGTTTACGTTGTCATCCCTAGTTGTACATATAATTAAAAAAATTGGAAGAAACTTGTACTAGTATGGGAGATTTGGGTTTGTAGTTGAGTGCTTTTTGAAATTTTGTATATATGGGGTCCGTTTGGATAGCACTTATTATTGCTGAAAGTTAATAAAAACTGATTGTTGCTGAAAACACTGTAGCAAAATAATTTTTAAATGTGTGAATAGTGTTATGGGACCCACTTTTAATATTAAATATTGTGTAAACAGTGCGTAAACAGTGCACGCACAGTATACGCACAGTGAATTTTGTCCCCCAAAGTCAAAAAAGCCGGCCAAAAAAAAAAAAACTGAAAACGCAACAAGACTTTGAGTGAAAATAAGTGCAATCCAAACCCACTCATGGTCCTTACTCAAATCGTTAATAATTGAGTTTGATTTATGCGTATGTAAGTGTAGGCATAGAATTTGCCAAAACCATATTAAAAAATTTTGTAACCTGTATGGCGTAGTAGGTTATTGTTTACGTGTTGTTTACAAAACTTTTCTCATCAAGAAACTAGAATAGGTCATACAAATAATGAAAAAAAAAAAAAATTCATGCACAACGTTTTTGCTTAGCAATCCAGTGAGAGATCGGTGATATCACTAAGCTACAATATTCTTGAGAATAAGGAATTTGAGATTAAATTTATACATACATATAATATATTTAATGGAAGCTCAATAAAACAAAAATCCAAATTAGGTTCTATTTGCATTATAATTTTATGTTAATTGCCTTTCTAATTAGATCTTATATGTTCCTAATTTTGTACCAAGTGTTCTTTCAATTTTAAAATTACTTCAAATTTGTTTAAAACTACCACAAATCTAGTTGATACTAATAATCCATATTTTCTTATCCAAAATTTCTTATTAATTCAAGTATAAATTTCAATGAAAATTTTGGTCATATTCTAAAAACTGGCAGACTCTTTTCAAAATCACTCAAATTTATTATTTAAAAAAAAGAAATTAAGCAATTAAGAAAGAAATATTATGTATATAAGTAGGTTAAAAATAATTTCAAAAAAAAAAAAAGTAAAATGGATCAATTTAGAACAAATCGTTTACATATATACTTTAACAAATAATATCTTTACAAGCTTTTTTCAAGAGCTTAAAAAATTTTAAAACAAAAAACTAGTAGTATTAAACTTAATTATGAATGTTTAATATGTGTCTAAGTGTATTAATCAGAATTAGAAGCTAGTTTTAAAGGTTTGATTGTCAACTTTCTTAATTAAACTATTATATACTAAATTGACCTTTCCAAGGTTTCTTCAATCAGAGGTTAGCCAAATAAAATATAGATTACAACTACACGCTTAAAAACCCTACAAACACAACCTAACCAGATACAACCATTGTACTCTTACACTCGCAAACAACAAAAACTACAATATAATTCTATCCAGAGGAACTATCAGACCTTCCTATTTCTCTTCTTATTGTGGAATACCACTCTTAATTAAAATGATTAAACTTCTTTGATATTCTTTAAATTTCCAAAAGCAATGAGTAAACCGCTAAATTTTGCCTCTTGTGAACTCAACAAAAAATATTTTATTTTTCAAAATTGACTTAATAATGCTCAAAGCTTAGTAAAAGGTTATTGGTAAGTCTTTAATTTAGTATAATTGAAGCAAATAAAGGCTTGGATTTGCCTATAAGATTATATTCTCTGCTTTGAGCACTTTTTAGTGGACTTAGATAAATAAACTACAACGCTCCCACCTTATAAGCCAAACTAATATATGTTTTTTCTGTTAGCCCTGGGGGGTGGTAGGGGGCGCTCATCATGTTTCCAAAAGTGCTTTGGTTGAGTGATATTGTCCAATTTTTTTTATAAAGAGAACTTGGATTCGAATTTCATCATATTTGGAAGTAGTTGTACATAATGTATATATCATATTCTGTATAATAAAACTAGGGTCTTAAAATATTAGGTTGTACAAATTAGGTTATATCAACGTATGTGTTACATGTTTTATAATAGACTTTTACCATATTATTGTTTTTTTTTTTTTTTTTTATAGTAAACAGTAATACTTATTAGAACATACACGAAAATAGTAATATTAGTGTTTTAAACAGAGCTTATAATACATTATATAATTAGAGTACAACTACAAAAAGGCCTAACCTTTGTAGTTGTAGACTGGAGTTATAAACAGCAGATACTAGACAGCCCAACCAATGTGGGATAAAAATCCAATTTTTTTTAAGTAAATAGTAATACTTATTAGAACAAATACGAAAATAGTAATATTAGTGTTTTAAACATATTTGTTTTGTTTAGACCCCTATAAACCATATTTGTTTAACCTAATTAATTAACCAAGTAGTTACTCAGATTAATTATTCAGAACTAGGTTAAACTCATGCAATCATATTACTTAGTGCGGAAAAATAAATAAGACAACAATAGGATGACTTAAGAAAACCAATGAAACCAACCGTTTCAAGGTAAAAAACCTAAGGATGATTTAACTTAGCTATCCTCAAGGTAAAAAAATTCACTATGATAGAATGGAAGTTTACAATAGATTTTCTCCCTAAAATCTAAAGCTATTTCATGTAAAACTTATTAACATGACCACATGCAGCTCCGACTCCACAGACTCTTCTATCTGAATTTGTTGTACATAAACACTCACGTTTGTGACTTTGAGATCTCACTTAAAGGTTTAGATCATTAGTAGTTTTTGATCTTATAGCAGCAACTTTAGATTTACCGGTTATAATAGTATGATAATGATTTCTGGTAGTGACTTTGAAATGAGAAGGCACAGTATTTTTTAGATCTCAAAAGAGCACATCCAAAGTCATATCAAAACGTGTCTTAGGGTTTTATTTAAATACTAGGAGAATTAGATTTGAAACCCTAATCACTTAATGGGCTGTTGGCCTTTAATTAAATTTTGTAGAGTCCGTCTTTCAATCGGTTGAACTTGTTCTCTTGATCGGTCAAACCTAGCATGTTTCGAATTTTTGAACCTGCAACTTCTTTTTTCTTATATTCTGATTTGCAGCACCTTGAACATTGTCTAATAAATCATATAAACTCTAAGATCTATATCTAGACAAGTTTGTGCTCATGATTTTGCCAATTTTTCTAAACTTTTAGAACCTAACAATCTCTCCCTTTGGCAATTTGTGACAAAACTTACATACACAATGAAATGCTCAAATAAAGAACAGCCCTATTACAATAAAATTCCCAAACACATCACAAATTTCAATTTGATACTTCTAACCCAAAAGTTGCAAGGAGAGGCAGAAGGTCTTGATCAAAATATGCATATCTGTCTTTCCTGAAACACTCAAAAGAGCACATCAATGCATGTGTGGAAATAAAGACAGATAAACAATATGAATAACGATGTAAGCATAAAGCAAGTATGCAGTAAAGATTTAATCTAACTCTCCACCTAAGTTAGATACATCAAAAACTTTTATTTTCTCCCCATTTCAAAAACAATTTCATCTCCCCCTAAATAAAAACAATTAAAAACCTTTTAAACATGACTTCCCAAATTTCATCTATTTCTCCCCCCTTTTTGTCACGTCAACAAAGACAACCCAATCAAAAGGTAGACAGTAAACATACACAACAGAGGGTAAGAGAAAATAGAGAATCAAGGGAACACAAAAAAAAAAAATACGCTATATAGAAAATAGAGGCAACTTCCCCTATGAAGAGCAACAACTCCTCCTATGAACATCATAGGTTTTAAAAATAGCTTTCTCCCCATATAAAAATATAGGAAAAACAAAACAAGTTTTGAGAAAAATAATTTTGGAAAAAATTTAGAAGGTGGTGAAAACTAAAGAAACACAAACCTAACTTAAAAAAAAATAAAAGGTTGAGGATTCACTTGAATACAAATATTCTCTACATGCAAACACTAGTACTTCAGGCACAATCAGTTAAGACTATACAATATAGATCTCAATGAAATAAAAATTTAGCATGCAATGTGTTTTCATGTGTCAAGGTATTTTGAACTCAAATTAACCTCAAGAATAGAGAAAATATTTGCACGTTTATTATCCACCATATCTCTTTAAAAAAATTCTCAATTTTTAGCAGTTCACACATTTGGAAAAAATAGCATATACTAAAATATATAGAACTCAAAAATTAATCAATCAATTTTTAAATCAAGTTGAGTACCTAATTTAGCAAAGTGTATGCATGTTGTGCGGAAACAATGAGAGATATGACTGCAAAAATGCAAGATGGATGAATAAAACAATGTAATTCATGTCCTAATCTATATGTGCAATGCATGTGAATCCTATATATCACAAATGATGCATGAAGACTGATCGATTAAGAACCAAAAAAAAAAAATTTAAAGTTTGATTAGTCTAAAGGAATTGAGCATAAATCGAATCAGGTAGAGAATTTTTGCTTTAAAACCTGAACATTTTCAATATGTTAAAACAATGAAAATTTTTATAACTTAAAAATCTAGAAATTTTATGCATAAAAACAACTTGAAAGCAATTTTTATGACTCAATGTAGATGAACATGATCCAGAAAAGTTTTAAAAACATGATGCCTCATAAATGCCAATATCAAAACCAATCAAGAAGTTAAAATCACAAAATTTAAACTTCTAAAACCTGAAAATCTTATTTTTCTTCAAATTTTCACCCAAAACAAAAATTGCATTTACACATTTGTTCATATTCAATTTAAGATGGCCAAATTAGACAACACACAGTCTCATGTACTTGATTTAGCAAAGATTTGCGTGTAGTGTGTGCAACTAGTAAGTGTACAAAGTATAGAAAATGTGATATGTAAATAGTAATCAAAAAAAAATTCTGCATTATCAATCTCATTGGTTTGAAAATGACTATTACCTAAAGAGTTACATCATTTAACTCTTACATCTCCTAGAAAACACGCTTGCAATCATGTAAAAGTATTTTGATTCCTTTTACTTTTACTTTTTCTTTTGATTTTTTTAAAAAAATTTCTTTTGATCACAATCAAAGATATCATGCATGGGCATATAGGAGATAGGAAAGAAATAACTTTTTACAAACTTTAAAAAAAAAAATAATAACACCTTATTTAATTTTGCTGTGCAAGTGTTACACCTTATCGAGCACAACTTTTATGATTTACACGCATATGTTCATGATTGGTGAGTAATAGTAGTAAGATGGTTATTTATGCATTTCTTCTAGGACTTTCTAGTCCTTACGATCAAAATAATATGACATCAAAATCAAGATCGTTTGTTTAAAGACTATAAACAACTCACACAATTAAGCACTACATAGCACAAACTAGTAAAGTGTAGAAAATAGCTGATCAAAGCTATACAAGGTACAGAGTTATGAAATGCAAATTTTATTGGCCAACCATAATAACACACTTAGTGGTGTGTAATACCAAAAAAAATAAAAAAAAAAGTTTTTATGTTTTGCCCAAAAATCAAAAAGTACACATTATGCTAAAAGAATAAAATGCAAAAGCAATGCATGACAACATGTGATGCATAAACAACGCTCAACTAAGCTATAGAGAGTACACAAATAAGAAATATCAATTTCTTAATTAACCCATAAGTACATATACTATCTAGTACATACTCATACAAAATTAGAAATAGCTTATGTACTTAGTTATACAACACATACTTTCTATATTTCTTCACAATATCAAGCATGTTCTAAGTCAAGAGAGAGATATTATAATTCATGTAATCCTCAAAAAAAAATAAAACTAGATACAAAATAAAATATTTTTGTCTTTTTGAAAATTTTCAATGTTTTTGGATTTTTTTTTTTAATAATCAAAACAAACTGAAAAAAAAAAACAACAAAAAACTGAAAGAAAACATGTCCACAAATAATAAAAAGAATTAAATCAAAGACAAGTAAACAATACTCACCTTAGCAAATCTTTTCTCACCGATACAGTACGCATCTTTGGCTTTGTAGGTGAAAAATCATGAGAAACAGAGTGCATTTGAAGGATTACACAATTCTTCTGAGAAAGACTGAAATCCTGCAATTTACTTTCATAAGCCAACAAACTTAAATTTTTCAAAAGCATATAAAAAAATTTATGAGGACTTGTAGCAGGAGTAATATCATCACATATCCTAGACTAAAACATATAATGCTTAAATTTCAATTAATGACAGTTAGGACGAATGTGACCACAGACACCAAAAAAGTCACAAACATGAACAAATTTAAGAACATTAGTATTCCTAACAGTAGATCTAGTCTCAAGTTTTTGTTTTTGCCTCAACAAAGAATAATTTGGTCTAATGTGACCAGCAACACCACAAAGATGACAAGTAGGCATAAAAACAGATTTCTTCTGCAATCTAACAGTAGGTTTAGACATAGATTTAGAAACTCTAGCATTTACATCAAAACTTTTACCTTTGTCTAACCTAGTAAAATAAGCCTTATCTTTATGATTCCTCTTGAAAAGATGAACATAAACTTTTTCATCTTTAGGCTTAAGAGGAACAGAAACAGAAACAAATCTGTTATTAATAGCAAGTTTGGTATTAGACAAATTTTCAAGTTTAGCTTCAAACTCAGCTAACTTTTGTTTCAAACTTTTCATCATTTCATCTTGAGAGGAAAATTGATTTCTCAAAAATTCAATCTTTTTATTAGATTCATCTAATCTCACAATCAATTCCTCTTTTTCAAGATTAGCCTATTTTAATTCTTCCTTGAATTTCTTAGCAATTTTCATAGATTTAAATAATTCTTTATGGAGAGTTTCACAGGAATCAATAAAATCAATAGAAACATTACTTTCCTTTTTATTCAAACCATTATAGTTAAAAGCAGTAAGACACTTAAAATTATCCATGATAGCAGGGATCAAGGATCTCACTCAGGACATTAATCTAATCAGAGTGAACCCACTCCGATACCACTTGTTTGTTTTGTTTAGACCCCTACAAACCAAATTTTTTTAACCTAATTAATTAGCCAAGTAGTTACACAGATTAATTATTCAGATCTAGGTTAAACTCATGCAATCATATTACTTAGTGTGGAAAAACAAGTAAGACAATAATATGATGACCTACGAAAACTAATAAAACCAACCGTTTTAAGATAAAAAACTTGAAGATGATTTAACTTAGCTATCCTCAAGGTAAACAAATTCACTATGATAGAATGAAAGTTTACAATAGATTTTCTCCCTAAAATCTAAAACTACCTCATGTAAAACTTACTCACACAATCACGTGCAACTCCGACTCCACGGACTCTTCTATCTGAATTTGCTATGCACAAACACCCACGTTTGTGACTTTGAGATCTCACTCAAAGGTTTTGATCATTTGCAATTGTTGATCTTGTAGCAGCAACTTTAAATTGACGGGTTCTAATAGTATGAGAATGTTTTCCGGTAGTGACTTTGAAATGAGAAGGCACAGTGCCTTTTAGATCTCAAAAAAGTACCTCCAAAGTCATATCAAAATGTGTCTTAGGGTTTCCTTTAAATACTATGAGAATTAGATCTGAAACTCTAATCACTTAATGGGCTGTTGGGCTTTAATTAAATTCTGCAGAATCTATCTTTCGATCAGTCGAACTTGTTCTCTTGATTGGTGGAACCTAGCATGTTTTGATCGGACGAACTTGTTCTCTTGTTCTCTATAATACCCATGGATACAATGTATATCTTCTATACTATATTCCTAATGTATTTCTATTAATATATACATTGAATTCATTGTAATACACAATTTAACATAGTTCAACATAATGCATATGTAATTGCTAAAGGTTTTTTTTAATTGCGGACGTAGTCCATCAAATCGAATCACATTAATTCTCTTGTTTTTGCTTTCTTTTTCTACATTATTTCTTTTTCTTTTTCCTATTTCAATATAAAGGACAATAGCAACACTAACTATGGCTGCCGCTAGGGGTGTGCATTGGTCGGGTTGAGGAGTTTTTTCAACCCATCCCATCATAGTGGGTTAAAAAAATCCAACCCTACCCAACCCATCACAGGGGTCCAACTCAACCCAATTCATGTGGATCGGGTTGGACCTATGGGTTGGACAGCCTTTTTTTAATTACTACCACAAATAAAATCAAATTTATGACCAAATAATCATGAGCATAACACTAAGCAAACACAAACTATATGAGAAAAATTTAGGGTTTGAGATTTATTTAGGAAGAGGGGCAAAAAATTAAATAACAAAATTATATAAGATATATTTTTTAAATTAAAAAAATATTAAATATAGGTGGGTCGGGTTAGGCAGATTTGTAAATCTCATGACCCGAACCTAACCTGACCTACTGTCAAAAAAAATTGTAACTCAACTCAACCCACCAATCCTTAAAAACCAACTCCACGCTATGGGTTAGGTTAAGTTGGGTTGGTTTTGGTGGGTTTATGCACAACCCTAGCTGTCGCCAACATGTGACCTAGAATGAAAACTATAATGGGAACTGGGAAGAGTTGATCAATTAGCCATGATATCAGAATGCATCTTTCCATTAACTAGATCGATCTTCCTAGTTGACATGTAAAATACTTTTTTTGGTCAACTAATGGATGTTCCCCCCCCCCCCCCCCACCCCCACAAATGGGCCACTACTATTTTTCTTCTTTTTTTGTTTCTTTTTATAGGGGGGGTGTGTTTGGAGTAACTTGAAGCATGACAAGGTGTATTTCACTCAAGTGTTATAATACCTACCATCAATCTTAATTTTCGTTTAGTCTCTTTAAGGTGATGCTACTTTCTAACCCATGCAGATTCCGTCATTTATATATCTCCCAATAGGGACGGAACTAGAATTCGAAGTTGAGGAGAGCAAATATAATTTTTCTTGAGCTTATTTTCTAAAATCTTAAATATATTCCTACTATTTAATATTTTAAAAAAATTTGGGGGGCCACAGCCCCCCTTAGCTTGTATGTGGTTCCATCCCTGTCTCCCAAATCCATGGAAATAAACATAATTTTTGTTTTCCTCATTTTTATGACCCTATTTGTTAATTAAATAAGTCGTACATAAAATTGGGCTTTAAAAAGAGTTTTTTTGCATAAAATTTGCAGTTGTCTGGCGCCAAAAGAGAAAAAAGAAATTCAAAAGGAATAAAACTAAAAAACCTATGAAATCTATGTGCGGTACATTCATATCAAGTATTATAGAAGTGAGATGAAGCCAAAGCCTTGTGTCAGAAATTTATTAAAGTTCAATTTTAGGGGAAGAAAATTGAAAAATGAAATTTCAAAAGGGTACTCTGGTCACTGCCTATGGAACTGTCATTCAATGAACAGTGCAAAGATACAAAAATCATGTCCCCTATTTAACTTATTCCCTTAATTTTTACCCTTCAAACTTTTTCCTGTCACAGTCCCAACCTACTGTACTGTCCAACTCCTTTCCATTTTCACAAAAGCCCTAACACAATTCCTTCCTCTCTCTCACACTCCACAAAGAAGAGGAATAGTTTTAATAATCCATTAAAACAAGCAAGAGATAAGTTGCTCCACCTTTTTTTAGAAAAAAGACCCAGTCCCTTAAAACATTTTCAGAAACCAAAGCTACCGAAAAATTCCTTCAGTGAAAATGTGAAATATCCTTCCACGTTTTCTAGTATTAATTGCTCAAACAAAGAAACTCCAAGAGAGGAAAAAAGAGGAGAGAGAGAGGAAGAGGAAATAGGAACAGTCCTCTCAGTCTCTCCAATCAATCTCATCACATATTCACTTGTTGGAATATCAAAATCTTCTTTTGCTTCACCGTCTGCAGTTTTAGTCCCTCCCTCTCTTTCTCATTCTCTTTATCTTTCTTCAAAAATGGAAATTATGTAAATATCAATCAGTAATCAAAGCTTGTGTCATTCTTGCTTTCTATTTTTTTATTAATTTTTTTTTCTTTCCTTTTTTCCCTTCAGTATTGTTGTTTTCATTAACAGTAACACCTGGACGGAATAAAATAGAATCATCCTATAGCTCTCTTCCTCTATAGAGAGCTATGCATCCTCTCTTCAACTAAACCCTTCTCTCTCTCTCTCTCTCTCTCTCTCTCTCTCACAGTTCACTGTCCTAAGATCATCCTATAGCTCTAAGAAGCAAAACCCTAAAAGAAGAAAGCTTGGATAGAGATATAACATCGATCACCCACCATATCCAAGAACCAAGGGCTCATTAATTGTTGCTCTAGAGATCCAAGACATTTTAATCAATCGAAAACACAAACACCCAAAAAGGAGATCCATCCATGGATTCAATTCCGGAATTAATGGAGAATTCCAACTCAGAGAACACGAGCATGAGTACTGATACTAGCACCAACAACAACAACAATAACAGCTTAGTATTAGTTGGCTCAAGCTCTTCTTCCTCAGTTTCTGCTCCTAGCAGCAGCCGCTATGAAAACCAGAAGCGCCGTGACTGGAACACCTTTGGCCAATACCTCAAGAACCACCGCCCTCCTCTTTCACTCTCAAGATGCAGCGGTGCTCACGTTCTTGAATTCCTCCGGTATAATCAGATTTAACTAGAAGCTTTAAGCTTAAACTATTAGACTACTTTTCTTTTTCCCTTTTTGTTAATATAATTGTTCAAAACTTTTCGAAAACTTGACTATTCTCCGAGGCGTGTGTAGCTCCTGTCTCACACATGCGCATCTTATAAGATGCTAGTAAAGAGTTTTGAACCCAAAATCAGTTAAAATGTTAAGACTTGTTGTGAGTCAAGAAAGCTTAAGGCTTAAGCTCATTTGAACTATATATACTGCAGGTACCTTGACCAATTTGGGAAGACCAAGGTGCACACTCCAATCTGCCCTTTCTTTGGGCACCCTAACCCACCGGCGCCTTGCCCGTGCCCACTGCGACAGGCGTGGGGAAGCCTCGACGCACTCATCGGACGCCTTCGAGCCGCCTTCGAAGAGAACGGAGGGAAGCCAGAAGCAAACCCATTTGGGGCTCGAGCTGTTAGGCTGTATCTCCGTGAGGTTCGTGATTTACAGTCAAAAGCAAGAGGGATCAGTTATGAGAAAAAGAAGCGGAAGCGCCCACCGCAACAGTTGACGACACCACCGGTACCGCAGCAGCTACCACCACCAGGTCATGCAACTCATCATCAATAAGCCAATCCATTCTGTGTCTATCTATCAAAAAAAAAACTGCTCTCCAAATACCAGTCCCTCCTCTTATTATATTGCTTGTTTGCTTTAAGGTTTTTAGTGTATTTTCGTTAGGGTTAGTTAATTTTCTAAAGTTGCTAGCTATTATAGACTGAACTCTGTCTGTTTATTCAGTTTGCTTTTATCGAAGCAGTGGCATGGATCTGAGATATTATTATTCTGCTTTTGATGCAAACAGTACTGTTAGTATTACTTATAGTAGACTAGCAGTAGTGGCACTGGAAGAAGTGATCAGTGGGGGAGAGTGAATGGTGGTTATGTTCTAATGTTGAGCTGAGCATATACATACATACATACATACATATATATATTCATGTATGGCAAGCCAGAAATTTGCATATTATTTCATAGGTCTTTCATCTCTCATTTCTGAAGGCTGGTTTCTCTTCTCCCCTTCTTTAATGGGTGTTGCAGAAAATTCAGTTACATTGTTTTCTAAAGCTTGAAATGACTACTCTACATAAGGATCTTATATATGTCAGACATGTCGACCACTATACATATACGTTGTGTTACACCTGTGTTTCATGTTAGTCGTCAGTGGTCATTCATTCATTTCTGTGGTAAGAATCTTTATTGCTGACTCTTTTTCTCCCCCCTTCTATGTTGCCACTTTTATAACTTTACTGTCTGAGAACTGAGAGATAGTGTAAAGGAAGAAATATAAACCTTTAAAGATTAATCATAACAAGTTTCTTTTAGGCTAATTATTTTGGGCTTTTGTAAATGAAATTTTGTGAGTGCTTATGACTTTTGTTCAATTAATATCAATTTATTCTGTTGGTGCTGTCATTTCATTTGCCTGCTAGCTAGGGAAGCAGTAATAAAAAAAATTAATGGCAGACAAGTGTTAACTTCGTCATAAGCTAGTTTAACAGTTTTAATGTTACTATTAGGTTGACCTCATGTGTTGATAAACTTTAACCTATCTACTTGTAAAGTTGCACCCAAAAAAAGGGAGAGAGGCAAAGAGGTGAAAGCAGTGAGTGAAATTACACCCACATGAACGTTGAAATGGTGGAAATCTAGTTAAGACTTCCAATCATGTGAACTATACTTTAGAGAGATATATATATATATATATATATAGGAGAAAAACAAAAAACAAGTTTAAATCCATTAATTAATGATCCTAATTGGGAAAATATATGCACTAATGAATAAGAAAATAGAAACTGCGCCAGGGAGAATATAGAAAATCAACTAATGGAGATTTCTGGAAAATTTTCTTAATCAATCTGGCCGACAACCCATCTGTGATTGGATAATGTTGGGTCATCCCTCTATGATATTCTTAGTCTTGGCTCAAAAGAAGAATTCTCTACAATCCTATATGCTTGAAGAGAAATTGCTCATCATGGCTTTGGACCTAGAAGGATGAAAAATACTATTAGTACGCAGGCTAGATGCTAGTGAAACTTTTATTTTTAGTGATTTTAGTGGGGTATGAAACTACCACTTTGATGCATAGAGGATCTATTCGCCCTTCTAATCATTCGGGTTAATCATAGGATTAGCTATAACATCTTTTAAATTCAATGAAGGGGCCCTCAATATAGTAAAACAAGATAAATCTATTACCTTCATGGTGTCAACATATATAGTTGTAGAATCTGCCTGTAAATATTATATAGTAGGATTGATTCTCTAATTATAAGAATTGCTTGTGGTTGAGTCAGCTCAACGAGGGATTTTATGCTTCATTATATGAACCTTGTCAATGCTTTCCCTGTTTATATTTTAAATTTTAATTTTCTCATCAAAATAAACTAATCCAACAATCTTACAGGATCAAAAACTATATGTTTTAATTTCTTGTTGATGGTATTCCATGTACTAAAGAATTTAATAGTGACTCGATAGTCATTGCTTGAGCAACTATCTCCTCTTTTGTTTATCCAACTGTAAAGGTTAATAAATGGCACAAATTAATTAAGCACTGATTTTTTTCTTCTTTGAACAATATTTTGCTTCTTGAGTTTGCAACTTGAAGTTCTTTGTCAATTATAATATTTGCTTTTCTCTATTTTTTTTTTTTTCATCTTTATTTAAGGCGTAATTAGCCTTTAATGATGTAGATCACTGTGCTTCAATCACAATGAAAGTTTAATTGTATGTTTTGCGGAATTATAAATCATCTATAATCCATATAAATGTATCTTTTTGCATTAGAGGTCATCTCTATACAGTTTATTATTGTTATTCCTGTTTCATGAACTTGTCTTCTTCATCAAGTGTTTCTATTGGATTTGGATTTCATTCCTTTACTGTTCATTTAATTGGCATGAATATCTAAGATCAATGCTGCAAAGAGAATGCTTTTTTATTTTTATTATTGTTAAATATCGATCTTCATTTTTCTTTTTCGGAATTATCTACTTTATTGACCTCTCACACCTCATAATAAACTAGTTGTAAAACTTAAAGTTCCATTTATTCCAAGTATGTTGTTAGATCCTTTACTATCTCTCATCTTAATTAACGATCTGCTTTTACAGTGCCTACTTTTAGAGTGATGAAATCTAGGTATCCTTTTGGTGCGGTTTCCAATTTCATTTGTAATCTAGCTAGTGCAATTGTTTGTTGTATGCGCATGTAGGTAATTTGCATGCCTGCTTATATGCATTGTCATTATTTGAAAGGAAAAATATGCTAGTGGGGGAGAGGATTCTATGCGGAAAATGTTTTTAAGTATTGTATATTGGAAGCAAAATAGAAGCTTCACTTTTTTTCTTCATAGAGATGTCATAAGTGGATCATCTTTGTATTGATCCTTTACATAAAAATGAAGTTTGTGTGTGCGCCTTGAGAAAGAGGGAGAGAGAGAGAGAGAGGCCTTGTTTTAGTTGCAAAAGCTATCTGGAAAAACATATAGATGCAAGTGTGAGTCATGATTCATAGACCGCATTGACTCGTTTAGTTTAACTCTTCTTGAATATATTGATCATATGACAAAAAGAGTCAACCTCTTCTAGTTACATCAATGCGTTTCCAGCACATTTCTCTACGCTACAGTTAAATTCCAGGTACATATGCATAATTACATTATAATTTCCTGGTGTAAATTATATTGAGTTGGCTTAGCATCTTATATTTTCACTAAATTGGAGCATAAAAGTGGGAAGTTTTTGTTTTTTTTTGTTTTTTTGGTTTTATGGGCATATAAGTGGAAAGTTAAATGTGAAGGAAGCTATAGTCTAGCGCTACTCCCATTATTGTTATCATCATTGTCATTATCATCACTATCAGCATCATCATCACCACCACCACCACCTTCTAGATGGACCTTGCTTTTCAAACAGTAGTGAAGATAGTATCCCCTAAAGTATCTTTTCGAATGACTAGAGATTGATTATCCGAGGTCATTGACCAAATTAATTTGCTGCTTGTTCATGAATGAAATCATTGCCCCAATTTACTGAACCAAGTGCATATCTACCAATAAGGAATTGTGACTTATAAGAAGCTGGTGGTGGTGCTTGAAATGACGGATAAAAGGTGGAGAAACAAAGAGAACTGAACAAGAATAAGAGTATTGCATTTCTAAGCAATCTGTGCAGAACAAAAGGATATGATAGGGATGACCTTTTTTTCTTTTCTAGGGTAAAAGCAATTGATGAATCAGATACATTCGGATTAAATAGTAACTCACAATCCATGATGCTATTGAAATTGATTGACGTAGACAAACACTCATTTTTAGATGCTGCTAAAGCACTGACCTTCCCAATTCTCTCCTTTGTACAATGTATATTACTTATAGGAAAATGCCAAAGCACAGTTCTACTTCAGAGTTTACTAATTATATCTCCATAAATTGAAAGCTGCGACAAAGTACAAGAGAATTCTAGTTATGGTCAATTCTGATTGAGGCATTGTACATTAAGGGTAAGTCTACTAGAATTCTTAAAATAGCTCTTAAAGAGTCATATAATTCTTTCAGTTGCTAAAGTGTTTGAAGTGAATCCCATAAAGGTGAAAACAGCATTAAGGCTAAATCTTAAAATTAAGAAATTACTTGAAAACGCTCTACAATTCACTGTTTATGTTTTATAAATATAGTACTTTAAAGAAATATTTATTATAATTTCTCAAACATGGAAAAGTTTCTCAGTTAAAACCATATATCACAAATGCTCTACTCCAAATTCTACTTCTTATGGCCATGCTAGACATGCACTAAAGGTCATTTTAAGTCATAATTTTTTTTTTTAACAGCCAATGGCCTTGGGATCAAATGGCACATCCACATCCCACAAGTATTATTCTTACACTTACACCAATTTAGCCGATCGGATTGATGCCTAGGCCACTCCAAATCTTTAACTAAATCGTTTAAGTAATGTCAGAACCACAACTTTTGTCACAATCACAACTTTTATTACAATTTATTCAAGTGGCTAGTTATCTACGTGGCTAGGTATGAGTGATAGAGTCGTAGACCCATATGGACCCATTGTTTTTACTCCACTAGGCATAACTTGTCACATGAGCAAATTGTGGTAAAAATTGTGATTATAGCATTTTCCTGTATAAAATCATCCAAGTATTTTCACGTACTTCAAATTATCTATTTGTCAATGTTTCTCTATATTAAGTAGGGATGACAAAATGCCCCCAACCCAAGTGTACCTGACCCAACCTGTGAAATAGTAGGGCCAGTTTTGGATTTTATTATCCAACTCGAAGTGGGATCGGGTCGGGTAATACTCGCCCCGAACCTAACCAGGGTAGACTAAAATTACAAAAAAAAAAAAAAAAAAAAAAAAAACCTAACTATATATATACCACTTATACCAAACTCTAACCCCAACCCTATCAATTCTTCTATCAGCCATTCAACTACCCCGAATCCTCACTCTCACTCTCATACCCTCAACAACCCACCCACACTTTCACTCTCTCAGTCCGTTGTCAGCCACCCCCTCAAGCCCTCCCTCCACATCGCCGTAAGCCAATGACAAAATGCTCTTTCACTTCCACTGTGGTTTTCTTCATTCCTTGCTGCAAAGCCTCTCCAATCTCACCCACTTTCATTCAATCTTGTTCCCATTATTTGCTTTGCACTAAGTTTAGTCATAGCTGAACCCAACGACCACAACCATGGTGATTTACGGTAATGGTTATTGATGTTCTTCTTCTATTTTCTCTTTATTTGATTAGTGGGTTTGGGGATTTAGATTTGGTTGTTAAGATTTGATGTTCCTTGCATGTGCTTGTTTAGATTTTGATTTCAAATGTATTTGGTTTCTGTGAATAAGAAATTTGAATGGGTATGGTGGATTTGATTTGAGATTTCCTTGGATTTGTTGTTTGTGTTGCTATGCATGTAAGGCATGGTCTGGGGTATAAGATACTTATCTGTTGGAGATTTATTTATCAATGAATCATTTTTCTTTTTTCTGAATCTTTTGGGTTACCCAATTGCTTTATTTTGAAAGTGTGATTCTTTTTTCTCAATATTTATGGATTTTTCTTTTTTCTCAGGAAAACATAATTTTTTTTTTTTTTTGTTTTTAGATTCAACCACGATTTAGGAGCCTTTAGATTGGGCCCTGAAGTGGCATGGTGGGGTGGGGCTCGACGGGGCGGGGATTAAAAAAAACCCGTTTAGTTAACGAGGCGAATTTGGGTTTCAGGAGGCGGGTTCAAGGATAAAAAAACCCGCCCCAAACCCAACCCGTTGTCATTCCTAATATTAAGGGAAGAAATTGAGGGGACACTATCTTCCTTGATTTATTTGTAATTTTTTCCACAATAGTACCCCTTAATATATATGAAGTTATTATTGAAAAAATTGTAAAAGTTTGAAATTGTTTCACTTATTTTAATTTCAAATTTTTGAAATTTTTCATAATATTATTCCATAAAATAATTGTTCCTACTTCAATTTGTATTGGACTTCCTACTATATGCCCAATATTTCTTTCATAATTATATTTTGGATAAATTACACCAACTTCCTTTAAGGTTAGTGTGAGGAAATGTCAAAACCGTCCTCCTATTTCTAAAAAAATGACACTTACCCCCAATAGTTATTATTTATATTTTAATTATTAAAAAAATTTATCATATAACCAATCTAATTAGTATGCATTATTTTGAAGTAATTGAAAAATATGTATTTTGACTTAGTTCTTAATTACTTAATAAGTTAAACTCAATCTTATTATTATTTGACTGTCCTGTACATGTATTGTTTGAGCATTAAAATCATATATTTATATACTATGATTTATGAATTTGATCGCTGAACATTTTTGTAAAATTATTTTGAGATCTCTTTATGTTTATCTTGTACAAAGAGAGCTCAATAATTAATATTGTTAACAATAATATGTTCTTATCTTAAATATTGACTATTTTGCTTCTTCTTCTTTTTTTCTTTTTTTTTTCTTTTTTTACATTTTAAATTGATCTTATCTATGATAAATTTTTAATTTTTTAATCAATATTCTTAATTTTTATCAAAGTTTAATTGCACATACGATTCAACTATGCCCATAAGTATATGGGAAGTGGGGGAGGGTGGGGGCTCAAATCCCCTCAAGTGGACTAGTATTAACCTAGCTAAAGAAAAAGGTCACTACAAGCTCCAAAAGTATATTAGGGGTGTGTTTGAATGCCACTTATTGTTGAAAACTGAAAACTAAAAACACTGTAACAAAATAATTTTTAAATGTGTGAATAGTGTCATGGGACCCAGTTTTACAGTTATTTTTACTGAAAAAAGTACTTGCGAGTTCCATGAACAGTGCACAGAATCCACTAAAAAATGTGGGACGCAGCTGAAAAGTATTTTTCAGCACTATCCAAACATACACTAGATGATACAAATAATTTTTTTTTTTACAAATCAAACCATTATATTTTAGGCATCCTTCATAAAATACCTCAAATACCAAGAATTACGAGTCCTGTGATTAGAAAAGTTAAGTTTGATTTAGATATTGTAATAGTTAGTGTATGGTGGTCTTACCTCTACCATACCAAGAATGTTCTAGGGTTTTACGAGATGTTAAATTTCAAAAATTATTGGTATATATCTAAGGTTTTGTGAGTTACATATACGTTTGTTAACATCATTCAAACCAAAAGTTTGTAAGACTAATGTGAAATAAATATGTAGTATTACTAATATCACTAAAAATGTCTTTAAAAAATGTATTTAATATGGCGTTGATAGCCACTGATCATAATAATCAGCATATTAAATGATATATAATACCTTTTTAACACTTTCTTATTCCTTATTTTGTTGCAAGGTAAATATGCATTAATATGATTGGTTGATGGGCATTTATTCATACATTTTTTTTTTATTTGAAAAAAAAAATAATATTCTTCACACATGCATGTTCAAATTTCCAAAATTAAAACAAATTTCAAATCATCTTTCATGCCGAATATATCTAATTCTATGATTTTTTTTTTTTTTTTTTTTTTTTGGAGAAACATCTAATTCTATGATTGGATTGAGAAATTTGCAACAAAGAAAAATAGGAGAGAAAAATGCTTTCTTTCTTTTTCTTTTTTCGTATTCAGACTACAGAACTATCCTACCTCAGCCGACCCTTTTCCCACATGAGTCATGAACAAAAGTGATTTAGTGAAAAGGAATTTACTTTGAATATGTTTTAAAAAGGCTTAGGAAAAGAGCTGCCTTTTTATACATGAAAAAAAAAAAAAAAAAAAGTAGGTTTTTTTGTATATAAAAATTTTCCTTCAAAACTTATTATTAAAAAACAAGAAGTGTTATATCTACAACATTTTTACAATATATTTTCACAAAAAATTTTAGGTGACTAGTTGTTACATATTTTTAATTTAAATTCATCACTGAAATTACTTTTTTACTTACCAATAATAATAACTATCTGCCATTTAAGATTTGTTGTGAAAATGTTGTATATATAACATTTTTCTTAAAAAAAAAAAAAGCATAATTCAAAAAAAAGAAAGAAAAAAAAAGTAGGTCTTTTGGCCTTTTCCTCTCCTCTCTCATTCGCTCGTACTTTTTGAGAAACAAACGTAGTTATAAAGTTTATCTGAACTATATATCGATTGTGTCCATACTCCATATATACATATAAATATATATATATATATATATATATATATATATATATATAATATGTTTTTCTTCTTCTGTTTTCTTTTTCGTTTTTTCACTGTTTCGTGTGTCTTCCAGAGCGGCAGAATAAATCGGGCAATAGAAGCCAAAATTGGCAGAAAGGCTGGCAAAGATTTACCTTCCCCATGAGTGCATGATTTAAGCTTAGGCCTGCAATTTCTCTGAAGAAAAGTTTACTCAAAAGGACTAGCCACTGTCCCCTCCCACGTTATTTGCAGTACTAGCAAAATGCAGTCTATAACTTCACAATAAATGTTGCAGCAAAAATTAAACTCTCACTCTCTCAATGGCATAGACACATGTCTATTGTTTAAAAGGTTTTTTTTTTTTTTTTTTTTTTTTTTAAATTAGTGGGAAGATTTTGTTAAGTTCTGAACTCACTTCTGAATGATCCAATGAGGAAAATAGGAAGAAAAAAGAAAATGAAAAATATAAGAGGTGGGATGCATGTGCCATTTATATATATAGTGATGAGTGATCTCATTTTTTTTATTCAGCTAAGAATAGAGTCTCATTATTGTTTAAGAAGTTATATTCGTTGACAAGTTCCATTATTAGTGCATTGGAAAGGCCTCTAAAATAAGCTTTAATCTCATGCAGAAGGTTCAAGCATGAATTTTGAGGGATTGAGGTGTTTTTTACGAATAAGCTTAGGGAATACCTTGCATATATTCTCAGTGCATGTTGCACTCATTGGCAAAGGAGGCTGTGACAATAAAAATGAGTAGCTAAGGAAAAAAGAATTAGGTTCTAGCTTGAAGATCGAACCCCAAAGAATTGGCATTATAAAAACGAGGAAGAATTCAAAATATGGTGGGTAACAATCTAGTTCGATGTGAATTAAAAAAAAAAAACATCAAATAAAATTTTTAACATCTCAAAAAAAATAATATCCACCAAAATTATCAAGCCAACATATCAATCATATACAAAAACACAAATATTTAAGTGAAAAGTCATTTCTCATTAAAAAAAAGTTCACAAGACAAATTCCGAATAAATTTATTATTATAAAATCAATCACAATATCTTCTCAAGTTAATACCTAATTAAGATTTATACCAAATATACAATAATATTTTTTATCTAAAATTCATATGAAGTACTCATATGAGAATACTCACTTTAAATATAACAACTCTGTAATTTTAGCACCCAAAAATCTTTCCATAGAGAAAACCCCAATTTTTCTTTCATTTGTATATGTCTCACTACTAAAGAAATTCTAATTCTTTTTTTTCTTTTTTTTTTTGAATTTACATGATACGCTAAGACAATTATTTTTTTGCTCTCACACACACGCATGGTCCTTTTTTTACATATTTCTCTGTATTAATTCAAGCGTCACAAATTATCCTTCATTTGGGTACTTTAAATAAATCTCAAAGTAAACCTAAAACTTGTCTCTCTTCTTGCTACCAACCAAACGAAAATTCCACTATCTTCTCTCCTAGTTTTATACTCAATCTTATGATTTTCTCTCCCTACATGGAAGTCCCTTGGCCCAAATCCTTTACAGCATTGTCTATGTATAAGAACTAAAATCCTTTTGCATAGTGGACAAGGAATAAAATTATAAAAAAAAAAAAAAATCAATAGACTTCCTTCCACTCTAAGGAATGGCCTTTTTTTTCCCACACCAAGTAACCCCAAAAAATAACCGAGTTCATTTCCTTATTCACCAAAAAGACTTAAATAACTAGGTCATTATTGGAATTTGTGGTAATTTCCCAACAAACTCTACATTGACTCACATTTCATTAAGTGTTGTTCTTTCCTTTTGGGGTAACTCCACCTTAAACAAAAGCAATTCCTTGAACCTATAAAAGCTAACTTGTACCAATATATAATCTTCTCTCACACTCCATTAGGGCCCACCAATATAAGCATGGTAATCCATCTTAATTCACATTAAAAAAAAAATACCTCACTAAATCAACCAAGCTTTGATATCACTTATTAGTTCACAATCTAGTATTATGTGAATTGAGAAAATCAACTCAAAAACTTAACCAATTTCCAAAAATATTATCACCAAAATTACTAAGCTAAGATATCAATCATACAATGACACAAAATTTTATGTAGAAAACCATTTCTCCTTTAAAGAAAATCCACAAAAAATTAGTCAATTTGGAGTTCGGAAAAAGACATATAACTCTCTCATCCAGACTCCAAATGCCACAAGACTAGAAGCTTTAGAAACTACAATATAAGATCTTTCCAATCGCGTCAAAATTAGTAAATTTGGAGTTCGGAAAGGCCTCCAACCAAGCGCTCAAAGTTCAAGGTTGAGCAATAGCAAAACCGTTAAAATATATATATAATTATGGCACATGACCATTGTCAATGCACTCAGTTGACGTCCTTTGGCTCAACTTTGATTTTTCTTGATTTTCATCCCAATCAAATATCTGTCTTAGGGCTCAAATTAAAATTGGTATCGACAATAACGATAAGATATTGTAACTTTTGAAAAGAAACTCTTCATATATCCATGTTAATACCACTTGAAGCCTTGTGAGTTTAGATAGCTTTCTTTTCTAAAAGTTATTCACCAATTATGCAATAATAACTACTCTAGAAGTTCATGACACTTACCAAGAGACGTTATTTTAAGGAAAATGTTTCCACTCTCTCTCTCTCAAATGCCACCATTCATATCTTTTTATTTAGGATCATCCTAACGAATGCCCTTAAAGAAACTTTTTATGAGAAAAGAAAAAAAATCAATTAATATTTTGACAGCTTTTTCATTCCCTATAAAAGTGATGTCAAAACTTTCCTAAAATGGATTGTTAATCAATGTCCTAAGGGTATTTGTTAGCATTTCCCTTTTATTTAAATAAAACTTTGCTTAGGGAAATGTTGTAAAATAGTTTCAATGATATATAACTGCCACTTGTAGTGATATATTTCAATATTTTCTATCTCACTAGCTTCAAATTAATTGTCATTACCACAATTTTCAACAAACATATTTTTATACGTGTTCTTCTCCACAAGCACAAGTTTTTGAATAGTAATTTCAATATATAACTTTTTCAATATGTTGTCTTTTAGTTAAGGAATAGTATGATAATTTGAACTCTATATATGATATGTATCATTCCTTTTGAACTAATATATTCTTTTAAAACATTTAAAATAGGAACCTTGACAGAAGATATTGTGGCTTTTGGATCATACATTTTTACATGTTCACTTAAAAGTTACTGCACTCTTACAAATATACATGACTTTTGAAAAAAAAAAAATCACATATTCACTTAAAAACTATTAATGAAACCCAACGACCCAAACTAGAAGGCATTACTTAAACAAAAAGCAACTTGGTAAATAAAATGTTCATACTACTAAAAGTCAGGCTTCTTAATCAACACGTATTCAACAAAAATATTTTAATAATAAATCAATTTATTGATTAATTTCTTTATTTAAAATATTTCTAATCATTCAAATGTATATAAGACATAAATCTTTAAGTACAATTTATTGTTATAAATTTATCTTCAAAACAACATAGTTTCTAAACTGGTAAAAAAACAATCGTTGGCTATGAAATGTATGAGAAAACTTATAGTGTATGACCTCTACCTTTTTCCATACTTCTTCACTTCAAATCTCTCCTCATCACCCGTTGAAACTTGATAATACACAGCGCCCATTTTGTATTTGCTTTGAAAATAAGATTGAAGAATGTAAGAAATTAAGAGGAGTGGAACCTTCAAAGCACCATTGGTGCGTTCCTGAAGGTTTTTGATAGGGGTATTTTGGACAAAAGTATGTTGCCTCAAAAGCAAAGGGCTTGGAAAGCAGACGACCTCTGCGAGACCGTCAGCTTCACAAGAAGGTGACAGAGGAAACACATCTTTAGTAAACTGACGGCACTGTCGACTAATGACACTACCATAAACTGACGAGTGACCATAAAGCCGATGGGGTGGGAAAGCTGATGGGTCCTGTGTGTCCTTGCTTAGTCCTCACAAATACTCATATATGGAAATACCTTACACATCACGCACAAAGACCTTATCACACACGTATCTTCCCCATATGGAAAGACACCCTAGAATCTCGGAAACCCTAATACCAAATCTTCTCTACAAGGAAAGATCCCTACTTTCAAGAGATCTTGGTTCACTGCTCGCCACTATATAAGCACCAAACCTCCTCTTTTCTCAGATATGCAGAAAATCTCTAACTCTCTCACTATAGAGTTCTTAGAGATTTTTCATTCATTAACTTGACATTCGGAGGGTTCTTGGTTGGTACTACACTAGTGCATTCTGTTTGGTTTTTTTTTTTTTTTATTCCACAAGTACTCATTGGCGTGATTTGGAGCCTATAACTCACTGACGATTTCAGCATATCATCAGTTGGTGCCGTCTGAGGGGAAGGATGATTGTGATTGACCATACCATTGCTTCTGAGACAAAAGAGTTGCTAGTCCAAACACGTTTGATGGCTACCATCAACCAGGAAACGAAGAATCCGTCCAACGCCTTGGAAAGAAAGGTACAAACCCTAGCTACAGCTGTAAAGCGACTTACCTAGCGCAATCAGGAGTTGGAGCAATAGCTGAACCAAAGGAATGAGTGACGCCAGGAAGGCTAATGCAACGAGCGGGACGTTGATGAGCAGAATGGTAATCACCTACCAACAGGGGACAGACAGGAGAGGGAAGACCAGGAAGAAAGCAACATCCCTAGTAGAAGGGATGGTCTAGAGGATACTAGCCGCCCCTCCGAAATGGAAGTTAGTGCAATGCGAATGTAGGCAATCAACATAGGTTTGTCTTCATATAAGCAGCTGGCAAAAGACGCAAATCTATTTTCTGGTTTTTTCTCAAAATTGCTCTACTCTTATATGAAGAGAGATTGTTAATTAATTTTTCAAATTGTGTCATGTGAATGGAGGAAGTTCCACCATCTCTCTATCCTATCCTTCATGTCGATAAGGCTAACTTGGTTTAAATAATATTGGAAGTCTTGTTTCTCAAAAAACCAATAAGCAATCTTATTTAAAATAGTTTGAATCTATAGCCTTATAATGACTTTAATATATATTTTACATAATTTATAATAATCTCATTAGTTATATGGTATAAAGGAAAATATTGTAGTACTCAGTCACAGTTACGTGATGACTATGGTCTATGACCATTCGACTGTCATTTTATTGCTTTCCTTTTGTTCATTAAACATTATTTTAAATATTTGACCACTAGTTTTACAGTTTTACTAAACATATTTTTATGTTCTTCTATATGATCTAATTAATTTCTAACTTGTGTTTCACATTTTTAGTGTGTTATTCTTTTAGATACAACTGGAGGAAACTCTCGGCCAATCCAAGATCAAACTTGTTATATGGAAATTTTCAAACGTCATATATTTTTTAAATTGTGTGTGTGTGGTTTTTAAATTTTCGTAATAAATATTATAAGACTCGATTTTTAACTATTGTGTTTGAGTCTTAAAAGCTATGTTAATCGGGGCATTCAGAACCTAATACTGATATCTTTAGGAGTTGAATTCATATTAGATTATATTTATATTTCTCTTTTTTGTTATTCTATGTATTATGTGGGCTGTGATGTTAGATACTACTAAGAAAGATATCAATCTTTTTTTACCCTCAAACTAACATTGTATGCTTAAATGAGTTTTGGGATTTGTATAAAATTATCTTTTAAATGTGGTCTTTTAAACTTACATTGCATTGTCACTTTTAGGAAAAAACAAAATTCAAGATTGATGGTTATTAAGTGAATGGTTGGTCTTTTAGACTAAGGTTCTACGTAAAGAGATATTGATTTTTTAAAGTTACTAAAAACAAATATAGCTCTCTCTACAATTACACACTAATTAACATTTTCAAGACATTTTTGCCTTACCCTTTTAGCTTATAAACCCTTAGGGCAATTCTTAACTAATTAGGTAATAACTAGATATAAGTGACCAATCACACCTAGAAAACATAATAATTGGTGATGAGTCTAAAATAGGAAGATAATGAATATATACTTAGACCCACATCACCCTAGTGTTGGACACAAACGGCACACTTGGACCAAGTGTCCTCCCTCTCTCTGAATTTGACCCACCATTAAACCTACTATTGTCCTCTACCATTTTCTTGATCTAACTTATTGAAGACCCAACTTCTTTCTTTCAATCTGATTGGCAACAATTCTAAGGAATCACGGATGCATCGTGCCACGGCAGCGGTTCTCTCTATGTTTATTACCTGATCTCAAACATGACTAGAACATGGGGTTTTTGGGATGAGATGAAATGTGCCAAGATGAAGTTGGGTTGATGTGAAATGGGTTTTCAGGGTTGAGGAGAAAGCTGAGATGAGAGAGCTGATGAGATGGAAGAGCTAATGAGATGGGAGATCTGAGGCAGAATGAACGAAGAGGGAGAAGAGAAGGAGAGGAGTTCAGTCCATTATTTTGGTAGCAATTTATTTGGTCCTTATTATTTTACAATTATAATCAATTTAGTCTCTACTGTAAACTTACCAATGAAAAATGTTTATGTTGCAAATAGATTACACAGTTGACACATATGATATTAAAAAGATTAACTTAGCCTTTGTTTGGATACCAATAAAAAATGAAAATTATTTCACTATTCTGCTTATTTTTGTTATCATTTATGGCTCCATTGTATTATTTCAGCTAATTTTAATTGTGCAATTCATTTGACATTGAATTGAGTAAACAATGAATTGACCACAAGTTAAAAATAATGGACCAAATTGACTATTACCAATTGTATTGATAATCTCAAAATATAATATCAAAAATTGTATTTTCACCTCAATTTTAATTTTAATTTTTTTGAAAAAATCCACTTTAAAAAAAAGATAAAAAAATTGCTCGGTTTTTTATAAAAATAACTCTGGTGCTATATTCAAATGTATCTAAAGAATGTCCTTAATTAATTATATTATATATTTGATGTTTGATTTAGTTGCAGTAGAATTGGAATATCTCAGTACAGAGTACTGTACAGGTAGCATCTCCATATACTACTGATATACATATGTTTACTGTTGGAATGCCCTTATCTCTCGTACGAGAAATCCGCATTCTATGGTCAATCTGACGGGACGTACCATTTTGATTTTTGACCAAAATATATATAATAAAAAAGAAAAGAAAAGAAGTGGGACCCAATCTGGGGTATGGGCCCTCACAACCGTGCTATACCTCACGTGCACTGCTGTCACATATGTCGGCTACAGTGACATGCCCAAAACACACAGTCCCATCACTTCCGTCTCCATCACAGAGAGAGAGAGAGAGAGAGAGAGAGAGGTCGTCCTTCCTTTTCACTCACTAGCCCACCACCACGTAGCGTGCCACGTGTCGTCCTTAAGAAGAGGAAGGACTGGGACCTCGAAGAACTTGGTGTTGTGTCCCCATCATCAATGCCCCTCTCTCAGCTTGGCTTTTTCCTCATTCTAATAAATCATTTCTTTTACTCTAAAATCACGGACCCTGGTTGTGTTGTAGGGTTCCACTCCCACCCTCCATGCCCTTTCTTTTTCTTTTTTTTTTTCCTCTTTTTTAAAAATTAAAGAAAATGCTAAACGTACCCATTATTTTACAAACTATTGAGTAGTTATTGGGAACTAAGAATATGTTAGCCACCAGCTCACAAATAAGAATTTGTTATATCAATAGTTTATATTTGTAGTATTATTAAAAAAAATTACTAAAGATCTTGACTTAAAAATTCTAAGAATTTGGATTCAACAAAAGTATAGTAATGCTAAGTCCACAATAAATCCTAGAGAGTCTACTACTAATTACTAATTACTATAGTCCACAATAATTACTAAAGTCTACTACTAACATAATTTTTTTAACCATTAATAACAGCTAGCTACTTAAATATGTTGTGGATATAGCATTTTTTACAAAAATAATATTGCTTCCCAAATATAATCCTTAACCCCTTAAACAAAAATAACAATAATAAAATAAAAGTCCAAAAATAGTTCAAACAAAAACAATTGAAAAAGAAAATGTTCAACAAAAAAACCCATTAAAAACAAAAAATAAATAATCCTAATTATTCAAATTCATAACTCGTCCAACTCATTCCATAAAACATAATCTCTAATCCCATTTTACTAAAAAAAAAAATAGTATTAAGAGAGATATCGTGATTGTGAATTCTCCTTGATATATGACTTAGCTCACAATTGCAGCAACTATCATTCGTCTCTCTCTCTCTCTCTCTCTCTCTCTCTCTCTCTCTCGTTTATATCATTATTTTAGACTTTTTCTCACTTTATTACTCTCATTTCAACATTCTCAATTCTCACTTTATCTCTCATCAGTCTCTTTTTGCTTTTTTATTTTATTGGTAAAAGGAAATTGTAAAAATTCATGTATTTTCTTTTTTCTTTTTTTGATGATGTCAATATATTCAAGTTCTCTTTTTTATTAAATTTTGTATAATTTATGTTTCTTAATGGCTACTCTAGAAACAATTCTTTGGGCCACCACTGAGTTCATGTTAAAACAAATTTGAGCTTGTTCACAAGTTATTTAATTAACTTATTCTTTTCTTATACTAAGTAAAACCATAAATATCCTTCTAAAAAAGAGAGTAAAACTATAATATAGTTTTTTTTTAACAAATCTATGAAATTTTCCCATGAATGGATTGTTTCTTAATTTTATGTCAAATGGACATATTTACAAACTTGCATAATTCAATTTTAAGTCTATATAAGTACTTTCTATAGAAAAAAAAAAAGTTTATTAAAGTAAATTTTAGACAAGTGTGTATATTAAATCAAGCCTCATGTTCACAAACTATTTATGAACACATTATTATGTTCGAATTTAGTTTGTTTAATATTCAAACATAAACCTAGATTTGAGCTTGGCTTGTTTGCCAAACAAACGAATATAAACAAACGTTTTGCTGAGCTAAGCTCAAGAACAGTTTGGTTCATTTGCAGAGTTTAAAAAAAAAATCCACAATTGTCATGTACTAAATTGTTATAAGTTGTTATTAGTAGATTAAAAAAAAAGTAGCATTAGTGATCGATCTAGATGAGACCAATAAAAATGTGTCAATTTAACTATAGTGAAAATTGTTATGTTTGAAATTATTAACAATGTGTCAAGTTATTATTAGTAGGTAAAAAAATTATTAATTGGTAAGTATTAAATATTGTTGTGTTTGAAAATATCAATGTGACAAATTCTTACTCGCAAATAAAAAAATTAAGTGATAAATCTAAATGAGAACCAGTTAAAAAAATACTTAATTATTATAAAAGAGTAATCTTTCGTTCACCAAATTTAAGTGATAAATCTTAGGTAGTAGATCGTTACCGATTTTAATTTAAATTTAACACTAATATCACTTTTTTACTTATTAATATTAACTTATTATGTAAAATATATGCTGAAATTATTGTATATAGCATTTCTGTTACAAAGAATATTAGAAGAAATTAAACTTAGTAGTTAAATTTTTTTTTTTTTTTTGACATCACTGACATCAGCTATAGTAAATCTAATGTGAATGCTCTTGGACGTTGGGGGTGTATTAGTCCCACTCACTTCTACTTTTAATGGATGGATTAGACTTTTTTTAGTATGTACGGTCACTGCTCCACTTAGAATCACATTAGAATATTTTAACAATAATATTAATTCCACACATTTTTATATATATTTTATCACAAGTAGTCGCGGTCGCCATATCTGCCACTCACAATCAACCAAAGATTATTTCGCCAAAGCCATTTTAATTATAACAATCAGAACCAGTCATGTCACTTCGAAGTGACTGTAGCGTTGAAAGAACCAGATTATAAAGAAAAAAAATAATTGGAGATTTTGCGTAGTCCCAGTAACTTATTTTGGATTACAGCTAAGGGTGACAGATGACCATCCAAACCGAATCCGAAGAACTAGAGTAATTCAAGAGACACAATTAATTACACTTAGGTTTTATTTGAAATACACTTATTTATTAAAATTGAAAATTTTTTGTTAAAAATATTGTAAATAAAATTAAAAATTAATTAAAATAGTTCAAAAAGACTCATAAATAGGACTCATAAATAATACTAAAAAGTACAATGAGACTCATAAATAATAACAAAAATAAGCTAAATAATAAAATAAGCTGGCAAATTTCATTATGCCAAACATATACTTAATTTCATAATTTTTTGACTTTTTCGATTGTAAGTGTCGACATTTTCTACCCTGTGCAACTCTTTACTTTATGTTGGTCACTCACAATTGCATAAGTTAACAAGTTTTGAAATTAAGTATGAGAATAATTATGTTCATATGATATATGACATAAGAAGAATGATAAAGTACACAATATTTTTCCCAATATATTTCACAGTTATTAAAATTTTTTTTTGAGTAATTCTATAATTGTGGATAATAGGAGATTTGAATTTGAATGTTAGAAACATTAAAATGTGGCAATTAAGATACAGAGCTCTTTAACTCGCATTTAAGTTCTACAATGGTTATTAATTTTGGTTTAGGTCTTTACCAATATCACTTTATTGGTTATCATTAACAACTCATCACCTTGTAAAAAATTTTGTGAAAAAAAAAAAAAAAAAAAAAACCTGTGACATACTTAATATGATAAATAAAGTTTAGAGATACAAAAAATTTAACACATGCTAATGTGGGCAATTATTAGTAGAAAGTAAAAAGTGATATATATCAGTGAGTCTAAACGATAGCTAGCTAATGCTTTCCAACTCAACATATATGTATATATGAAATAAAAGATTTTGTACTCAAGTTTTGGAAAACCAGTGAAGTTGCTATTAATTCGTACATGAGTCCATGGTGAAGCTGTCAACGGTGCTATGCATGTAAACACTAAACAGCGAGGGGACCAACCAGTCGAACCGCTTCTGTTTGCCACCTGTCTTACTTAAGCGACGTACTCTGGTGAATTATGGGGAGCAAAGAATTAAAGATCGAAGGCTTGGTGTCATAAACTCGTAACAACTTGAAAGCTATGTTTCATTCAATTTATTTGACACCTAATTAAGTTTCCTTTGAGTTCATATTCATGAAAACGAGAACTTTTGCTTGCATAATTGTACGGATTGATACTATTCATTGTCGTGTTTTATAAAAAAATATATCCATTGTCCTGTGACATTTCACATCACCTTTATATTCTGTATATTTATCTTAAGTCAGTCCAACTCATTAAATGATTCTGTCCAAAAATAACTTGTTCAAGGGTATGTTTAGTTAAGAATTTGAGAAAGTCAAAATTGAAGTGATGAAAGATATGAAAATAATAGAATAATAAGATGAAAGAAAATGTTGGTTTTGTTAGAGAAAATAGAAAATAAATATAATTTTTCATTGGCTTGGTTGGAAAAAAGAAAGGGGATAAATTTTAATTATTATAATATTATTACATAAGAAATAATCATTTTATTATTATATAATAAACATATAAATTATAAAATTAGAAATACATATTACATTTATTATTTTATTTTATTTTCTCAATTCATCTATATTATATAAGTAAAAAAAAAAAAAAAATTGACTAACTAAATTTGTTAAAATCGCACCTAATAAACAAATTAAAAAGATGGGCAAAGTTGTAAATGTGCATTTCTTTTTCTTAACGGGGTAGCCTTCTCCAATGTTTTCTCTCCGTTTAATAAACAAATTAATAGATGGGGCAAAATTGTAAATTTGCACTCTTTTCCTATCGGAGGAGTTTTCTCCAAAATATTTTCTCTCCGTTTTTGAAGGTGGGGGAAAAAATTTGGTCCACCCCTCCCCCACCTCTTTCTTTTTGTTGAGTTTTCTTTTTTAGCAAACAGAGGAAAATGGTAATCACCCAAACCATTCTCTCCTCATTTTTTCACGCTCTCCTTTCTCACTCCAATCAAATTGATTCTTAAAAAAGAAAATGAGTTATTATCGTAGTTTTATGATATATATATATATATATATATAAAGGATGATTAAATTATCTAATTTAGCAATTGCAGCTTGGGGTTGATACAATATATTTTATTACTTTTTAGGGGTTTCAAGAAAAAATAAGTTAGCGAGTTTGGCTATAGTTCCCCCCCCCCCCCCTTTTTTGTCTCAATTTTATTTTAAATAATCTAAATTCCATCTTTTTCGAATAAGCTATTTTTTAGTTTTTTGTCTCACATTATGCAAATTAGCTTGTAACCCCATGCATATGCATGTATGTATTTAAAGATATACAATAAGATGCATAATATAATTCATATATATATATATATATATATATATTTAAATACTATTAATAGTCATTTTTTATATTTTGTTAACTCTTTAAAAAATTTTGTAAAGATATTATTATGTATAAAATGTAAATTGTCCATATATATATATATTTTTTAATTATTGTGAAACACGTTTTTTTTAATGATTCATTTATTCTAGACTTTTTGGTTTTTGTACTTAATAACTTATTTAGATAAATATTTATGATATGGTCCCATATTTGATTCTAAAATTAAGAAATAAAACTCTTTATAAATAAATAATGTAGGACACGTGGCACAAATTTGGAACTTTAATTTGGAATTCTAATTTGAGTTTCTCTCAGCTTTACCTATTATTATATATATAGATATATAGATAAGGTACTAGAAATAAACTTTTCCCATACAAACAAAACCAAAATATGTGAACAAATAACTTTAGGTATGAGACTTCTAAAGATTTCAAGCTTGAAGATGCTATTGAGATAAGAACCCTAAAAACACCATTGCCGTTTAATCTGGTGGATATGAAGAATTTTGTCCAAAAGTTTTTGTAAGCTAGGTTGAAATCTTGGACTTATCCAAGTCAATGACCGGTCATTGTGAAATGTGAAGCAACTAGATCTTCTATAGAAGATTAACCAATTGAAGATTATTTGGCCCAAATACTATTTCTCTGTTCTTCAATATTTGGAAATTTAGCTCTCTCCGTTTTGTTCATAATTAGTTTTTTTTCTTCTTCTTTTACAATAGGGAACTTTGCCCTCCTTGTTCTTTGGCTATTAAACATGTGTCGAACTGGGTACTTTTATGTATTTAGTTGTTTTATTATCTAGGACAAATTTCTTTTTCAAATTTTCAAATTATAGGATTATAAGAGTTCAAATCTTCTGTCTCACTCTTCCTGTTCCACTATATACTCTACAAATAAAATCATGCCACATGTCTATCTATTTAATTAAATGCTAAATTTATATTTTTTATTATTTCAATTTTCTAAATAACCCATCATATTTAGGTAATTGAAATAATAGAAGACATAATTTTAGCATTTAATTAAATAGATAGACATGTGGCATGTTTTCATTTATGGAGTATATAGTAAAGCAGAAAGAGCGGGATAAATAATTTGGACTCGGACTATACATCATGTATTGTTGCCTTGGCAGTTTCAAAAGTTGATATACCAGTGGGTCGTTAATGGTGACTTTTATAGCATGAAATTTTATCTTGAAGTTGCAGCTAAGAGACCAAAAGAAAGAAATGCATACTGCAAATACCATTGTAGGTGTGCTTTCTAATGGTCATGGGACCTAGAAAGATTTTTCTTGAGATTACGGTACCTAATAAGGCGGGTTCACAAGCGAAAGAATTATTAAGTGTACGTTAGGCCCAAATTGTGATTGATGTGATATTCTGAAAGCTCCATGCGTACTAGATAAAGAAAAATACAAAATGACCATGGGATTTGGTACAGGTGCTCGCCAGTTTTTTTTTTTTTGACCTAGACTGTTGTCTCAAAAGGAAAACTTTTTTTTATTTGATCAGAGAGAGAGAGAGAACTTGAATTCTACCCTTTTTTTGGGGTGCTTTTTAGCAAAAGAATTACATATATTGGGCTCAACTAAGTCTATCACCTGTATATTTGTTTCAGTTGAGGTGCCTAGCTTTCCAGAGTTCGAAAGTATCAGAGGCAATTCGAGAGTTCAAATTTCTGGTCTTTTCCTATGCTATATTGCCAACCAAGCAGGTGCAAGCCTTGCTAAGAGGCATTAGGGAAGACAGATGAAACAGAAAGCACTTATCGTCTGCAATGAGAATCTTAAAATTTTAATATTATGATCAAGTCTAATTGAAATTATTTGTTTGGGTACCACTAGATATGATCAAGTTTAATTGAAATCAAAGAAAGTAATTGTGGTGGAACTGATTTTGTTTGTAAAGATAGATGAAGAAGCAGCAAACGTGTTGCTTTAAGACAACCAAATGTCCAGCAGCTACGTAAACAAGCCAAATCGAGTATGAAAAGTTTAGAAATGTCCATTTAATTTTGTTTCTAATGCGAGCTGATTTCGAGCTCATTGATGCAATCTCTTCTACTTCATTTCATAATCCATCACTGTATAGAAGCATCATTGGAGTCCTTCAATATTACCAAATTGATTACATGTTCAAGATGTATTCATAATTTTTGTCAAGAGAGCTCGAACTTGCTTATGAGTTACTTGATTAATTAATTCTTTTTCCATATATAGTAAATACAACTATAATTTTTCCACATTTACAAATATATGTTAATAAGTAATAACTAGAATGTAGTTGCTTCTAAAATAATGTAGTTGAAATTATATTATTTGAATTAATTTGATAGAATAATTTTTATTTATGAACTTATAAGAATTAGATTCACCAACCTGTATTGTTAAAAATTTACATATAATTTTACTACAAAATGAATTATTTATACAAACAATTAATTACAAATAATAATTTAATATCTTTTAAGTTTATTAATAAACTTACGTAATCCAATCTCAACTATATATAAGATTATAAGTATATTTTAAATATTTATACATATTTACAATATATACGCACACTTTAATTGAGCCTCATAATCGCAAACTTATTTACAAGCATGTAATATGTTTGAGCTCAGCTTCTTTAATAATCAAACGCAAACTTAGTCTGAAACTTGGGGTTTCTAAAAAAAAGAATATAAACAAGTAAAATCTGAAATAAACAATTTAATTCATTTACACTCATCCATGAGAATTTGTCCATATATGTCAAGTAGTATTTATTACACACACTTGTGGCATACATTTTTACATGCAAAAATTGCACTTTTGCACGTGTAAAAATATGTGCAACAAGGTGTGTGAAACCAAGGGCCTATTTAGTAAAAGAGTTTGAGTAATGTTTGTAATTTTTTGAAATCTCAGCAACTAAACTGGGCTTTGCAAAGAACTTTTTTTTCTCTAGGCCGACCACTCCTAGAAGGATTTGTTTTTGGACCTTTGGGCTGTCTCTATTTTGTTTATCTTATTTGGAAATTAGTCTCGAGTCTTGACTTTTTACCCAAAAAAGAAAAAGTGCTAATGAAATGGATTAACAGACATTGGGAATCAAAACCAGGCACCTTAGATTCTTTGCAGTTTACTTGGCGTGATTGTTGGAAACTCGAATCTGTTTTTCGACCTTAGTTTCTTTGCAGTTATGAACAAATCAAAAAGATTTTGATTGACTTTCTCCAAAAAATAAAGATTTCGATTGATTTTGAACTGTCATATGCTCATTGACTGAAAGAAGGGCCACGTTGCATTGGCACAGTGCCAGCTGAGGATGAAGACATCTAGCGAAACCCAGTCATACATTAATAAGAATTCGATGAATTACATATTCTCTTCAATGCTACTAAAACAACAGTAGTACACATGAAGCCCACATACCTAAGGGGTGAAAAGAATTGACAGTACAAAGAATCATCACAGAAATAAAAACTCAGAAAATATATCAAGCATATACGCACATCAGAGGCCTGCGGAAACTAATCCATGCAATGTGACAATGCCAATTACTATATTTTGATTATCTATGACGGGCAAAAATTGCACAGGGGATGGTGGCGCTTCCATCTTCTTCATGGCATCCACTGCCATTGCATCTGGACTAATGGTTCTTGGCTTCCTGATATATAACCAAAAAGGTTGTTAGCAATTTGTAGTTTGTCTTTATCACTCTCCATCTCAGTCTTCCTAGATGTGTGTTTGTGTGTGAGAGAGATAATGTATCTTCTCCCAAAGAATGCTCAACCATTTCTTCAAGATTTTAATCAAGAGTAGTTTCCAAAAGGATTCAAATATATCTTTTTAGTCTCCAATCACAATTGGCCAAATTAGACAAATTTAATGAGCAATAAGAAACATCCAAAAAATTAAGCAATATTTAAAATAAAATTAAAAATTAAAAAAATAGAATCTACAAATCACAGTAAAATCTGTTCACAATGCCTACTGACTGTTAAGCAGCTTTAAATTTTTAAAAGAATTGTCAGCCGGCTCATAACTGGTGGTTGCAATATTGACAATATATAGATATAAGAAGCTAAATTTATTTTCCTTACGTTACCTGTTGCACATTTCTCCCACTGTTAGCTTAAAAATGCCTTCTCCACTAGCCTTAAGTGTGCGCCGTAGATCACCATCAGTAAATGTACCAATCAGGTGATACTCTTCGTCTATGACAAGAAGGCACCCACATCCTTTACTCGTTAGCTCCAATAACTGGTCCATTATTAGATCTCCTTCCCTGCAAACTGGAAGCTCTTCTTGCTTCTTCATAACATCTTTTACCTGCACCATCATATAAGCCATACCCATCAATATGCAAGTCCAGTATTCCCTACAGGTTTAAAGCCTAAAACAGTAAAATAGTAATAACTTGTACAGATTTACTAGAATATCCAAAGAAGAAATTCAAGCCAGCTTGCCATAAACACAAACAATGCAAGTATGCAACCATCTTCTACCATCAGCAGCCAGCTTCAAAAAGCCTACCTCCCCACACAGGCACCATCACTACCATACCATGCCAATGCTAACCCAAACCACCACCATCAACAGTGTCCGCCACTTCAACCACCATCACATTCACGTCGACAAGGTGTGTGCTCTGCCTAATAGTAACTACTACCAGACAAATGTTACTCATTATCGCATATCAGATGAATATGTCAACTTTCATCCTTCCTAGATTCATTTAGGCTAAGGAGTATAGAAAAGTAAGAGAAAAGAAAATGTGAGGTTTAAAAGGGGAAAAAAAAGGATGAAAGAAGAGATTAATATTTTCTGTAATAAGTGTTTAAGAGGAAGGATATAAAAGTGGAAAGAAAACAAAGCATCTTGTATTAAATTACTCCTTGTATTGAATTATTTTTAATGAAATGGTATCAAATCACCTATGTAACACATTTCCTCGCCTATTTTTCTCACATTTTGGGAAGATTAGAAATGGTGGACTTGACAGAAAATAAGCTCTCCTTTTTTTTTCCTTCTTTCCACATTACTACTCTACCAAACAAAAAGAAAATACCAATCCATCATTCATTTTCTGTCTACCATTTTTTTAAAACACATTCCAGAATCCCCACCAAGGTTTTCTAACAACTGAGAATTGTCTTCAACCAAACAGAAAAAAAAAAAAAAAAAAAATCAAACTAAAAGCCAACGGAGGCAAAATTGCAACCAGCAAATTCAACCCAGCCTTAAAAGAATTATCACAATTACCCAAATCAAAGCCAATTGATAACTCATTTCAACAAAATCAATCCAACAAAATATAATACCCAATCATTAACAACAACCACCACCAGGCCCTAATCCCAAATTTTGGGGTCATCTTTGAGGACGCCCCAACATGTATCTGTAGTAGATCCATTTATAACAAAGTAACTTAAAATTTTACAATGGCATTAACCTATTGCAAGTCTGCAACCCAACCCTCCTTTTTTTTTTTCCAAACTTGGGACCGACACTGAACAAAATACATGACGCTAAACACACACAAGCAGAGTTAAATACCCAATGATTAACAATTCAAAATCAGCATCATATGGGAAAAACCAATTAAATCTACGCTAAATGAATTGAATACTCATATTGTCTAAAACAATCCATAATTAAAATCAAGCTATTAAGAAATGGTGAATTTATTCATAAGGCCATAATTCTAACAAATGTCAAAATCAATCCAACAAATACTAATATGCAAACATTCACGTATAAAAAAATAAATAAATATTTGCAAAAAATTGAAAAAGTTAGATTGATATGAAAACCCTAACTAACTAACCTGACCTTGAAAATGAGAGACTTGCCGATCCGGCCGGCGGGGTGATTGGCAGCGTACTCTTCCCTGGTCAAGTTCCTCGCCGCCATGAGCGCAATAGCGACGGTATCACCGAAAACCATCTGGATCGCCGTGGAAGTGACCGGAGCGAGATCGAAGGGGCACAACTCTCGCTCCAGAGGCAAATGCACGTTCATGTCACACACGGCAGCGAGCGCATTGCCCTGAATCGAGGTGAGGGAGATCAGGTACGCGCCTTTAGCGCGAACGCAAGGGACGAGGCGGAGGAGCTCGTCGGTGTTGCCGGACTTGCTGAAGAGGACGACGACGTCGGAGGAGGAGAGAATGCCGATGTCGCCGTGGAGGGCGTCGACGGGGGAGAGGAAGGCGGAGCGGATGCTGAGGGAGACGAGGGTCTGGGAGATCTTGTTGGCGACGAAGCCGGACTTGCCGACGCCGGAGAAGAAGATGGTGCCGGAGGAGGAGAGGAGGGTGCGAGTGAAGGCTAGGGTTTGCGGGAGAGAGAGGTTTTGGAAGAAGAAGTTGAGGTGGCTTTGTTGAGATTTGAAGAGATCGAGGAGGGTAGTTTCGTCAATTTTAGAGTCTGATGATGATGATGACGATAGATAATGTGGAAGAGAACCCATTTTTTGTTTGAATGAGAAATGAGAGTGAGAGAGAGGTGGCTTTGTATTGAAATATAGGAGTAATATTTTTATGGTTTTAAGTTTGGGTTTGCTTGGTTTTCGCGGTACGAGGGAGTGTCGGTGGAAGGGGTCAATTATATTTATACGGGAGATGCTACGTTTACAATATTTTTACAATAAATTATAGGTGGTTAGTTGTTATTGGTTCAAATTTAAAATTATCACAAAGATTATTTTTTTGTCCCAACAATAACAACTAATAACAACCTGTCACTTAAGATTTGTTGTAGAAATATTGTAAAAATGTTATAGACATATCATTTCTCTATTTATACTAGTATGTAACCCATGCTACCACATAGGAATGGATATATTATTAATCATGAATTTATTCATGTTTAAAAGACTCAGTTAAGTCTAAATTCATATTATTAACTATAAAATTTTATTAACAAAACTTAGCAGTATATATATATATATATAGACATTGGATATTCTTCTCATGTGCTAAATATTGTTTTCAATAAAGTCACACCAAATAGGTTGAAAGCCATCTTCGTGCAAGATTGATATCTGCAAGAGAAGTCAATCATCAAGCAAGGACCAAAGGATTTCAAAAAATGTTAATATTGACTCAATGTATGCGCATACACACAAACTCATTACTATATCAATTAAGAGAATCAAAACTAAATGGAAATATTACATAGAAAGATGAACCTTGGTGACGATATTTATCCAAAAGATCCATTCACGCTTTTGAATCTTCAATCTCTATTGGTGATTGAAATTTTCGTGGCTTAAAAAATTTAAAATTAAAAAAAAAAAAAAAAAAAAACCCTCAGAGTTGTACTCATTTTGTAGTTTTATGATGGGTCATTTTGTAACATGATGGGCACTTGTGTGAAGAAAAAATCTTTGAAGTTGCATGGCTGATAAAAGAAATTCTCTCCAATCTCTTTTTATAGAGAGATGAATTTGTGCGTGTTTTTATACATCCTTCATAGTTGTATTATCACAAAGCAAGTCCAATAGATTTAGATTGGTATTACCAATTCCCAAAGCATGAGTGTTTAATGTGTTATTAATTTCATCTCATCTCATTACCAAGTCCAATGAATTTTAATTGGAATTCAATTTTTTCAAGTGGTGCATCTCTTGCAATATTCTTTCATTTTTTATTTTTAATTAATTTTTTCAAATTTATTTTCAATTCCCATGGCCACTTTGCATATTCGGCTTCCTGTTATAGTTTCCTAGGCACTTTGAAGTTTGAACCAAGAGAACAATGAACCTACATAAAAATAAATAAAAACAACGAATCAAAGTAATGGTTCTCTCGAAAACAACCCCAAATCATATTATATTCTTCTGATTATTTTCTTTGTACACGTGTATAGTAAAATTAGACTCCAATTTCAGATTCTAATTGAACAATTGGAATGACACATGGCACAAAATTGAAACTCTAATTTGGAATTCTATTTGAGTTTCTCTCTGTTTCACCTATTATTATATATATAGATTTGTGTTGGGAGAATGGAGAGGCAAGGCATGGGTGACTCATGGCTGTGCTTTGCAATGTGGTTTGATCTGGCAAAGCACATGCCGACATGCACACACACCAGAAAGGATTGTGCTTTGTGGACTGACGGTAAAAACTATATACCAACGAGGCAAAGCAAGGGAAAAATGGGTAGTTTTTCCTTAATTTACAACCAATTATGAAGCAAAATAGCTATCAAAAAAAAAAAAAAAATTATGAAGCAAAATAGTTTTTTTTTTCTTTGAATCCAGAAGCAAAATGGTTTTATTTTTGCAATTTAACACCATTTTAGGAACAATTTTGTTAATTAGCATGTTTTCAAAACTATTTAGGAAACTAGCATTTGGAGTTCATTGTAAAAATCGCATTAAACACTCGAGTTCTAAGTTGAGGTGGAGCAAATTATTCACGTAGAACTCAAGTCTCTAACACTCAAGTTCCATAGAGTTGTAAGAAAAAATGTACAAGCTACAAAGTAAAGAAGAAATGTACAAGCTACAGAAGAAGGAGTCAAAAAGAAGAAGAATCTGATCGAAGAAGAAGAAGAAGAACCTCAACAACCAAACTCATTTCTCAAAAACCCAAACCCAAAAATCAAAAAAATACCCATTCCTCCAACACAAATCAAAACACAACCTCACGGTAGTTTTTATCTCGGAGCATGCGTTGCTGGGTTTTGATGATGTAATTGAGCAAAGTTGATCTTCCTCTCTATCCATGCATTGCTGGGTTTTTCTTTACTCTTCCTCTCCATCCATTGCTGGGTTTTTATTTGCTTTGTTTGTTGTCTTTCTTTGCTGCTCTGTTTGTTATGTTTATCAAACTCGATTCTTAAAGACTCGAGTTCCACGTGTATAATTTTTCCACCTTAGCGCTGCCAGCACATGGAACTTGACTCTAATAGACTCGAGATGCTAGTTTCTTAAATAGTTTGGAAACATTGCTAACTAACAAAATTGTAGCAAAATGACATTATTTTGCACAAAAAAAAAAAAAAAAAAACCTAGTAAAATGTTTCTATTTTGAAACTGTGGGGCCAATTAGTCAGACAATCCCAACCCACTTCATACCAGGCCCTAAGGCCCACACTGAGGAGGTATTCCTGTAGGCCCATGCCGAGGAGGTATTGAGGATCCGAGGATGAAAGTAAGAAGCTCATGTGCCCAAGAAGTATCGCCGAGGACAATTCTGTCCTCGGACAGCCGAGACCATAAAAGGGAGGAGTAACACACCATCAAGGAGAGTCTCCAAAGCATCTCAAGAGAAAGAACCGGTACAGCGTGGTAGCCACAGAAGCATGATGAAGGAGCAATTCAGGGAGGAATTGTCACCTTTGCATTAAATGATCACAACTAACGTTCTGGCCGCATTAATGAGGAAAAGACCCCTAAACAGTGCAGCCTTGGTTGCTGCAACCCACAGAAAGAATGGGAAGATGGCTGATGGGACAAGCACTCAAGTGATGGCCTACTTGATCAACAAATGGAGGGCTAGGATCAACTGAAAGGGGATATATAATGTAAGAAATCCCTCTGGAAAAAGGAGGGGGGCGTAAAACTTCGGGGCAACTTGTATGACTACTAAAGCCTTTGTAGCAGAGAGCGGAAGAAGTAAGAGTTACCATCCCTGAAGAGGAGTGCCGATGACGGATTTTCACACTTTAGTCCACCTGTAACCGTGTTTAGTTGTTATAATCCTCACTAGGGCCTAGTTCTTCAACTCACGCTCTACAAATTTATTGTATTGGGCTAACTGGGTTTGAATCCATTCACCTAACAGTGATTGTGCTCAAATCCGGTCCCTACAATTGGCGCTGTCTATAGGAAGAACTCGCGTGTTGGTGAGGACAACAGCCAAGCAAGGTTGGATCAGGCCTTCACCAAGGGAGCTCCCATCGGCCCAAACCGGCTAAATCCCAGTGTCAGGGTAACTATGGTGACCCCGGGCGCCGCCAAAACAAGGAGAACGAACGATTTCGAGAGGGAAGCATGCATACCTCATAAACTAGCAGAAGCCACACCCGCAGGGACAATAATGGCCAGGCCACGCGATCAGAAGAGGTTAAGAGTCACGCATCCCAGAGACAGGATGATAAAGTGGCCATGTAGTGAGAGATAGACGATTTGAAGAGAAAGCTGCACCATGCACGGCGAAGGCGATCCGAATCCAGCCCTGACTTGCCTTCTGACAACGAAAGTGATGACAACTACAGGCAAAGGTCAAGAACACCCTCGAGTGAGACTTTCTCTCACGAAGAGGAGCGCTACCAGAGGTGTAAACATGACGGCCCAACCCCTAGGGGCTTAGGGAGTGATGCCATGAGCAGGGCACTATACCAGCTCTCCAAGTCACCCTTTACACGTCGTATAGAAGAGGCAATGCTCCCTCGGCAGTTCCAGCAGCCAACCTTCACCATTTACAACGGCAGAACGGACCCCGTAGAGCATGTGATCTAGTTCAACCAGAGGATGGCTGTTCACTCTAAGAATGAGGCGCTGATGTGCAAAGTCTTCCCATCCAACTTGGGACCTGTGCAATAAGGTGGTTCAACGGCTTGAAGACGAATTCTATAGACTCGTACAGACAGCTGACCCAGGCCTTTGGTTCAAGTTTTGTTACAAATAGCAGACCTCCTCGGCCCATGAGCGCGTTACTATCTTTGTCCATGCGCGACGGGGAGACTCTCAAGGCTTACTCGGACAGGTAATGGGAGATTTACAATGAGCTGGACGGCAAGTTCGACGATGTCGCCATCAATACATTCAAGAACGGACTACCAATGGGGCACGACCTGAGGAAGTCTTTAACTGGTAAGCTCGCCGCCAGCGCGCGGTAGCTGATGGATCGGATCGATAAATACAAGCGGGTAGAGGAAGATCTGCTGCAGGGCAAGGGGAAGGAGAAGGTTTTATCCCTCAGGAGATGAGGGATTTCAAGTCGGACCGGTAAAACAACACCCGCTTGAGGAGGGATTTCGTGGGACAATCTGGAGCGACCAATACCCAGACTGTTAGTGCCGTGTTTTGAGAACCAGTATATAAGGTATTGGAAAAGATCAGGAATGAACCATACTTCAAGTGGCCGAATAAGATGGCAGGGGATCTTGAGAGGCGCAATCAAAACCGTTACTGCCAATACCACCAGGACCACGGACATGTCATGGAGAACTGCAGGAACCTTTGGAACTACCTAGACCAGCTAGTCCGGGAGGGGAAGCTGAAGCACCTCCTACACCATTCCAGTAGTCATCAGGGCTAGACCTACCAGGAGCCACGGAGGGACACCGCCATAGGGCAGCTCGCTGGCACTATTAATGTAATCCTGGCTGCGCCGGGAAGAACAGGCACACGCCCCTCGCGAGTGCTGTCTGTGACCTAGGTGCTCGTCGAGGAGTCCTAGTCTGGGCCGAAGAGGGCCAGGAGAGGCTTTCACCTGACCCTAAGCTTTTCCGAGGAGGACAAGGACGGGACCACCCAGCCCCACGACGACACTTTGGTCATCACTCTCAGAATCGACAAGTACGATGTGAAAAGAGTGATGGTAGACGATGGCAGTGGAGTCGAGATTATGTACCCCGACCTATATAAGGGGCTGGGATTGAAGCTTGAGGATTTGACACCTTACAACTCTCCTTTAATGAGCTTCGATGGAAAGCTCGTCACTCCAAGTTGCATGATTAGGTTGCCCATCCAAACTGGCCCAGAGGTAGTGGAAGTGAACTTTATTGTGGTGGACACCTACTCCCCGTACACAGCCATCGTGGGCAGGCCCTGGCTCCACACCCTGGGGGCTGTTGCCTCCTCGCTGCATTAGAAGATAAAATTCCTGTCAAGGGATCGAGTCCTCGAGATCCGGGGTTACCAGTCCACGGCAAGGCGGTGTATGGTGGCAGCCATCTCGCATCGGCATGATACAGAGTCCTCGGCCGCCGCTGCCGAAAGCTTATAGCAATCAAGGACCTCGGTGGCACCAGCTGATGCGACCGCCGAGGAAGCAAAACGTGAAGACCTAGAAAAAGTGGTTTTCGACGATGACCCGGAGAAGTTCTTTCAGGTCGAAGCCCAATTGCCTCCCTAGAATAAGGAGGAGTTGCTTGAGTTCCTCAAGAGGAACATTGACATGTTCGTGTGGGACCCCTGCGATGCCCCGGGGATTGATCCATCCTTCATCTGTCACCACCTTAATGTCAACCCGTCTGTGGTCCCCTAGAAGCAGCCACCCCAGCGCCCATCAAAAAAGCATGCCGATGCAATCAGGGAAGAGGTCAATAAGCTTAAGCGCGCAGGGGCGATCAAAGAAGTTTTTTACCTCGAATGGTTGGCCAACATTGTGGTGGTCAAGAAGAAAAGTGGGAAATTAAGGGTTTGTGTAGACTTCACGGACCTGAATAAGGCATGCCCAAAGGACCCCTTCCCGATGCCACGGATAGACCAACTAGTAGATGCGACCGCAGGCCATCCTCGGATGAGCTTCTTAGACGCCTTTCAGGGCTATCATCAGATCCCACTAGCCTTGGAGGACCAAGAGAAAACAGCCTTTGTGACACCCATCGGGAACTATCACTACAAGGTTATGCCATTTGGCCTGAAGAACGCTGGATCTACTTATCAGAGGATGATGACGAGAATGTTCGAGCCGTTGTTAGGCAAAAACATCAAGGTCTATGTTGACGATATGGTGGTGAAGAGCGAACTGGTGTCCAGTCATTTGGCCGACCTCGACTGTATATTTGATGTCCTGAGAAGGCACAGGCTACGCCTAAATGCTTCCAAGTGCTCGTTCGGCGTGGGATCTGACAAGTTCTTAGGCTACCTCATTACCTACCGGGGGATCGAGGTTGATCCCGACCAAATCAAGGCTATCCATATTCTAAAACCTCCGTAAAACCCCAAGGAGATCCAGAAGCTCGCTGGAATGATCACGGCTCTGAATTGATTCATTTCCAGGTCGGCTGATAGGTGCAGACCCTTCTATCTCCTGATCAACAAGTGGAAAGGATTCGAGTGGTCCGAAGAGTGTGTCATGGCCTTCTAGCAACTCAAAGAGTACCTAGCCTGGCCACCCATCATGTCTAATCTGGAGGCCAACGAGGTCCTATACGCATACATTGCGGTGGTGCTCCATGCCGTGAGCTTGGTGCTAATACGAGATGACAATGGCGTCCAAAAACCAGTCTATTACATTAGCAAGTCACTGCACGAAACTGAGGTCAAGTACTTACCCTTGGAGAAAGCCGTACTTGCCGTGGTCCATGCTACGTGAAAGCTGCCTCACTATTTCCAGGCTCACACGGTGGTTGTTCTAACCCAACTACCTTTGAAGGCGGTACTTCGGGCCGCCGATTATACGGGAAGGATCTCCAAATGGAATACAATTCTGGGGGCTTTTGACATTAAGTACATGACTCGAACCTCCGTAAAGGGCCAGGTCCTGGCGGACTTGGTGGCTGAATTTGCCGAACCAATAGTGGAAGAGATAGCCGAGAGGAGGGACATGGATGGAAAATCAGTTGGGGCAATCTCTGTTTCCAGGGTACGTCGATGGCGCCACAAACCAGAGAGGATCCGGAGTGGGGTTAGTCCTATTGTCGCTCGAGAAGTCTGTTATAGAAAAATCCCTGAGGCTCGGGTTCTCGGCCACGAATAATGAGGCTGAGTATGAAGCGTTGCTTCAAGGGCTGCTCATGGTGCATAAAATGGGAGGGAAAGAAATAGAAGTGTTCTCAGACTCTCGGCTAGTGGTGGGCCAGGTAAACGGAGAGTTGGAGGCAAGAGACGTGAGGATGCAAGAATACTTGAGCCAGGTCAAACGCCTGCAATCAACCTTCACACTTTTCAGCTTATCACATGTCCCTAGGAGAGGAAACACCCATGCAGACTCGCTGGCTACACTTGCCATGTCCTTGGCTGAAGATCTGCCACGAACTATACTTGTCGAGCATCTGGAGAAAGTAAGTGACGGAACAAAGGGCATGGTTCACATCCACCAGGTTAGAGTGGGCCCATCTAGATGGATCCTATAGTGAGATTCCTCAAAGATGACATCCTGCCCGAAGATAAGTCAGAAGCTGAGAAAGTACGAAGAAATGCTCCTCGGTTCTGGTTGTCCGAGGATCACAAACTATACAGACGCTCCTATTCCGGGCCATACTTGTTGTGCATCCACCTTGAGGCCTCGGAATTATTGCTTGAGGAGCTGCACGAAGGGATATGTAGGAGCCACACAGGGGGTAGATCTCTATCACACAGAGCCATCACCTAGGGATATTGGTGGCCAGGGATGCAGAGGGAGGCTCTGGAGTATGTTAAGAGGTGTGACCAGTGTCAAAGGTTCGCCCCAAACATCCATCAGCCAGGAGGGGTCCTTAACCCGCTGTCCAGCCCATGGCCATTTGCCCAATAGGGCTTGGATATTGTGGGACCTTTCCCCAAGGCGCTAGGAAATAAAAGATATTTGCTGGTCGCCACGGATTATTTCACTAAGTGGATCGAAGCTGAGCCCTTGGCAAACATTAGGGATGTGGATGCTAAAAGATTCATCTGGAGAAACATCTTTACACGGTTCGGGGTCCCCCGCACCTTAATTTCGGACAACGGGCTCCAATTTGACAGCAAGGCCTTCAGGAGGTACTGTTGCGAACTGGGAATCACAAATCGGTAATCAACTCCAGCCTACCCTCAGGGAAATGGACAAGTCGAGGCTGTCAACAAGGTCATAGTCAATGGGCTTAAGAAGAGATTAGACGATGCCAAGAGGAGATGGGTGGAAGAGCTACTCCACGTCTTGTGGACCTATCGGACCACGCTGCGAAGGTCAACGGGGGAAACGCCTTCGCCATGACTTATGGGGCTGAGGCGGTTATCCCTTTGGAGGCCAACTTCCCAACGCTGAGGACGAGCTCATTTACCCTGAGCGGCAATGACGAATTGCTAAGGGAAAGCCTAGACCTAATCGAAGAACGGAGGGAGAAAGCAATGATCCAGCTGGCCTATTACCATCAGAAGCTCAAGCAGGGGTACGATTCCAATGTGAAGTTAAGACCATTAGCACTAGGTGACCTGGTGTCGAGGAAAGTGGTGGGCGCCGCCAAGAGCCCTTCCTGGGAGAAGTTGGGACCCAACTGGGAGGGCCCCTACCAAATTACCTCAGTAGCAGGGATAGGTGCATACTACTTAGAAGATTTGGATGAAAAACCTGTACCTCGTCTATGGAATGTAAATAATCTGAAAAGATATTATTATTAATGAAAAAGTTTCTTTTGATTCGGATTCTGAGCCTATCATGGTTATGTGTCTCGCATTTTGATGGCCATTCTAAGTGTTAGACAGAACCAAGGCCTTGCATGGTCCTCGGACTCAAGCCTATGGGAAAACTAACTACTTCAAAAAAGATTCTAAGTGTTAGACAGAACCAAGGCCTTGCATGGTTCTCGGACTCAAGCCTATGGGAAAACTAACTACTTAAAAAAAGATTCTAAGTGTTAGATAGAACCAAGGCGTTGCATGGTCCTCGGACTCAAGCCTATGGGGAAACTAACTACTTCAAAAAGATTCTAAGTGTTAGACAGAACTAAGGTCTTGCATAGTCCTCGGACTCAAGCCTATGGGGAAACTAACTACTTCAAAAAGATTCTAAGTGTTAGACAGAACCAAGGCCTTGGATTGTCATCGGACTCAAGCCTATGGGGAAACTAACTACTTCAAAAAAGATTCTAAGTGTTAGACTGAACCAAGGCCTTGTATGGTCCTCGAACTCAAGCCTATGGGGAAACTAACTACTTTAGAAAAGATTCTAAGTGTTAGACAAAACCAAGACTTTGCATGGTCCTCGGACTCAAGCCTATATGGAAACTAACTACTTCAAAAAAGATTCTAAGTGTTAGACAGAACCAAGACTTTGCATGGTCCTCGGACTCAAGCTTATGGGGAAACTAACTACTTCAAAAAGATTCTAAGTGTTAGACAGAACCAAGGCCTTGCATTGTCCTCAGACTCAAGCCAATGAGGAAACTAACTACTTCAAAAAAGATTCTAAGTGTTAGACTGAACCAAGGCCTTGCATGGTCCTCGGACTCAAGCCTATGGGGAAACTAACTACTTCAAAAAAGATTCTAAGTGTTAGATAGAGCCAAGGTATTGCATGGTCCTCGGACTCAAGTCTATGGAGAAACTAACCACCTCAAAGGGGACCTGTGTTAGGAAGAACCAGAGCGCTACCTAATCTTGGGACATAACAGGTCTGCCTAAGCATACACGCCATCACGTTATTACAATTACTGCCGTGATTGGCCGAGATACAATTGGAGTTAAGTTTATACAAGTAAAAAAAAAAAAAAAAAAAAAAAAAGAGGAATGGATAACGCGTAAATGAATAAATAGCCAGAACAAATAAAAAGAGAAATAAGACTCGCACTACATTAAGTCCATAGAAGTTACATGGCAGGAGTCACATTACAATATTTTTTTTTTTTTAAAAAAAGGGGAAGAAGAAAGATACAAAGACAAAACAAACTGCAAAAACAGGGCAGACGGAGGCGCCAAGGGGCCTACTCCTTCCACTTAATTCCCCCCCCCCAGTGGGTGGCTGGTCTGTGGCAGCCTCAGGATCCTCTGAGCTCTAACTAAGAAGGATAGCCTGCAGAGGCACGGCAAGGATAGCTGCCTCCTCAGTGGAAGAGACTTGGGTGTCGGAGGAGGGCTTTGCAACCTCTTGGGGCGCTTCCTCGTTAGGGCCTTCATTTGATTCAATCACCCCGGGAGGATCACCCCCTTGAACAGGCTCACCAGTAAGTCCAATGTCCGAGGCTCCCTCACCCGGAATAGCACTAGCTTCCTCAGCAGCCACCTCAGCCTCAGAGCTATCTAGGGCAGCCTCGTGGATGGCTGGGGGGTAGTACACGCTCTCCGCCTTCCAATGGTAGGACGAGGCCTCTACCCCGGCTTGTTTAAGGGCCTTACCCCAAACCTGGGAGCAGTAGCGCCTACATACCCTAGAGACTTCACCTTTGTAGGTAGCTTCCGTCTCGGCTACCCCTGCAGTGTAAGCTGCCTCCTCGGCTTCCTCCTTGGAAGCCAGAACCTCCTCCCTACCGAAGTCCGCCTCAGCCTTGGCCCTCACAGCTTCATCTTTGGCCCATTCAGCTGCTTTTTTGGCCTCCTCAGCAGCAATACCTTCTTTGTTAGATTTGCAACCAGCTCCTTTGCGATCGCCAGCTGCTCATCCGCCTCAGTCAGACACCTCGTCTGGTCTCGGGCCTGCTTCTGGGCACCAGTAAGGCCTGACACTGCGCTGTCTCGAGCCCGAGTTATAGCCTTTAGCTCCTCCTGGGCCGTGACGAGGTCAGCCTCGAAGGTCTTGAGGGTCCGAGTGGCCTCTAAGCGCTTCTCACGCTCTGCATCCAGGGCCCTTCCTTGGTCGTTAGCCTCCGCCTCCAACCTAAAGGTGGCCTGGATGGCCTGCCAAACAAAATGAATGCGTAATAAGCCAAGCTCAAAAAAAGAAAGAAAAACTGAAGTAAGAAAAATCACAAGTGTTGGGGGTCTTACCATTCCCAGGTACTGCTTAAGGCTGAGGAAGACCTGTTTGCTCCTCAGAGTCTCTAGCTCAGGCATATCTGCTAGGAGTAACAGGCACCTCTCCAGCGTGTCGGCCACATGCACACCTTCGCCCTCTCTGAAAAACCTGAGGGAGGAGTCATCCTTCAGAGGCTCCCCATGGAGCATTGGGGCGGGAAGCCAGGCCTGAGCCTCGGGCTGGGCAGTGGCCTGTCTATCTTGGCCTTGGGGGCCTATCTTCAGCTGTTTTGAGGGCCGCCGAGTGTCGTCCCCCTCCTGCGAGGACACAGACTTGTCCCCAATAGGCCTTTTGCCCTTGTCCTTCTTCTGCTTGGAATCAGTGGGCTCGGGCCTAGACTACAGACTCGCCTGAGGCGGAGGCGGAGGAAGAGGAAGCCTAGACTGGGCAGAGGCCGACCTGGTCTGGGCAGGCTGAGTCTTGAGGGGAGGAGGAGGGGGAAGCTTTGGTTGGGACTTCCCCGGTTGACCTTCGATTAGGTCAAGTAGACTGGTGTGGGATTTCCTCTTGTAACCCATCTTAGGCTGATGAGAGGTCTCTGACGCTAGGAAGTTCGCTTCGGTCAGACGAGGATCGCCCAAGTCTCGAAGAGGATCCTCGGACTGATGGACTTAATCTAAAATATCAAACTCTTCCTCGGTAGGACCAAAATCAGCTACTTCCTCTTCCCTCTCTAGATCTTCTTCTGTGGCCTGCTGATGTAATACCTTTTGGAGTGGGGGGCTCCTTGAGGAATAGGAACTCGTGCTCAGCTACAGTGATTTTCTGAAGTCGAGGATCTTTTGCTCAGATCACGTACTTCGGAGCCGCAAACGATTTTTGGATCGGAGTGTACCCCAGGATCTTGTAAGCAGCTCTAACTTGATTATCGTCTTCGTTCACGAAAATCTCCGCCCTCAGCACTCTCTATAAATCCTCCCTGTTGACCAAGTTGAAGTGACGCTCGTAGGCGTGTGGATCTGCAGAAGGAAAACATATTCATGTTAGTAACCAAACGGTACAAATTGCGTCAACAATAGAAAATTGAACCCCCCTCCTACTCCCACTGCCCCACCTGGTGTCCCCTCCGTTGTCGGGCAACGAAGGCCATCGTGCCACTCTTCGGACACGATGAGAAAATCCTTGTTCAGCCCCTTGCTGGACTCAGGGAGGCATTGGATAAGCCGGATTCTATCCTCCCTTGTCTTCATGTAGTACGACTTGCCTTTTAGGTGCTGAAGGTTGTAGCACCAGTTTACGTCGTGATGGGTCAACCTTAGCCCCATCTTCTTGTTCAGGGCATCCACACAGCCCAGGATCCTAAAGACATTGGTGGCGCACTGGGTGGGGGCTAACCGGAAGTACGTAAGGTAGCCCTTCATCACCGACCCCATGGGAATTCTCATGCCACCTTCTAGGAAGGCGATGATGGGAATCACCACCTTGTCTTCCTTCCTCCGAAAGATCCACTCCCCTTCCTCACAATACCTTAAGCCCATGTTAGCAGGTATATTATAATCGGCGATGAATTTCTCCATCGCCTCCTTAGTGTAGACTAACTTCTTAAATCTACCCATCTCAAATAACGCCTAAGAAACCTAAGAAAGAGCGAATGAAAGAGAAGGAGGAGTAGGGAGGAAGAAAGCTCAGAGAGGGATAGAGTAACTTACAGAAATGAGGAGAGGCTCCTCGGACAGGCTTTTTGTGCTGGAAGTGTAGTTGGAGATTTGGCTGGACTCAGGATACACGCGTAAGAGTTCTTGATTGCGAAAGAAAAGGGGGAAAGCAGTTCGAGTGGGTATTTATACCCCAAATCAAGGAACCGTGTAGGTTTTCCCGTCCATAAATGCGAGTGGAATCCCCACCGTTGGATCACTATCACCTCGTTGAACGTGGGGAGCACAAAGCCGCCTGAATTTAATGAAAGACACGTTACGAGCACCGAAACGCCAGTAACACGCCTTGGGCAGATGAAAAGACCCCGGTACTAACGGGGGACAAGACTCGACTAGACACGGAATAGGCCCGAGGACGTCAAAATCCTCCTCTCCGCCCAAGGATGCGTACAGCAAGATTTTGAGGGGTTATTGTGGGGCCAATTAGTCAGACAGTCCCGGCCCATTTCGTACCAGGCCCTAAGGCCCACGCCAAGGAGGTATTCCCGTAGGCCTATGCCGAGGAGGTATTGAGGATCCGAGGATGAAAGTAAGAAGCCCAGGTGCCCAAGAAGTATCGCCGAGGACGATTTTGTCCTCGGACAGCCGAGACCATAAAAGGGAGGAGCAACACACCATCAAGGAGAGTCTCCAGAGCATCTCAAGAGAAAGAACCGGTACAACGTGGTAGCCACAGAAGCATGATGAAGGAGCAATTCAGGAAGGAACTGTCACCTCTGCATTAAATGACCACAACTAACGTTCTGGCTGCATTAATGAGGAAAAGACCCCTGAACAGTGCAGTCTTGATTGCTGTAACCCACATAAAGAATGGGAAGATGGCTGATGGGACAAGCACTCAAGTGATGGCCTGCTTGATCAACAAATGGAGGGCTAGGATCAACTGAAAGGGGATATATAATGTAAGAAATCCCTCTGAAAAAAGGAGGGGGGCGTAGAACTTCGGGGCAACTTGTATGACTACTAAAGCCTTTGTAGCAGAGAGCGGAAGAAGTAAGAGTTACCATCCCTGAAGAGGAGTGCCGAGGACGGATTTTCACACTCTAGTCCACCTGTAACCATGTTTAGTTGTTATAATCCTCACTAGAGCCTAGTTCTTCAACCCACGCTCTACAAATTTATTGTATTGGGCTAACTGGGTTTGAATCCATTCACCCAACAGTGATTGTGCTCAAATCCGGTCCCTACAGAAACTATTTAGCAAAATATCTTTGTTTTTAAAACTTGATTTTAACAAAATCAAGTTACAGCTAGAACTCAATATTAACAATGTTGAGTTCTATGCATATCTTGCCACTTAAATTTTTTTGAAAATTCAAGTGGAACTCAACATTGCTAATGTTGAGTTCCACTTAAAAATATACATAGATCTCGATTTTTAGGATATCGAGTTTTACACATAACTCGATTTTGTTAAAATTGAGTTTCAAAAACAATAACATTTTGCTAAATAGTTTCAAAACAATTGCATTTTACTATATAATTTGTAAATTAGGGCAAATGCCCATTTCCCCCTACAAAGCAATGCCAATAGGGAGATGTAATCCAATAGCAAGTTATGGGTTATCTTTCTCTATAATAGAAAAAAAAAAGTTTATGGGTGATCTCTAAGAGTTACACCATTCCAACCAATTTTAGAAAGTATATTGGCATTGCTTTGTAGGGGAAAATGGGCATTTGTCAAATTTCATATCCAATTAAAAAAAATATAGGGAGATGTAAAATTACTTAAAGTTATATTAGGTGTAATTTAAACCCAACTCTTTTAAAATATATTAATATTGATCTTTGATTATCTTGAAATTTTGCAAGCATGAAAAATATAAGAAGATAGTGTAATCCAATAGTTAATCTGTCAAATTTCACATCCAATTAAAAAAATATATATTGGGTGATGTAACAATGTTTAAAGTTACATCAGATGTAATTTAAACCCAACTCTTTTAAAATATATTAATATTATAATAAATATTTTTTTACAAACTTTGTTGTAGGTTAAGACTACAATTTTCATTAAAAAAAACTAATATAACTACATATTTTAAAATCTAGCCTCTGAATTGCATGTTTTTTTTATGCTCTTAACACATATCAAATTTTGTGTCAATCAGATGTTATTTACTATATGATTCATAATTTTTTTTAATGCATAATTTTAAACTACAAAACTTGCGATTTAAACAATTGATTGATGATATAGTTATTGATCTTTAATCTTTTGAAAATTTTGCCAGCATAGAGGATATAAGAAGAAAATGTTATCCAAAGGTGGATTTTTCAAAATTTATATATAATAAAAAGATATTGATTGAAGTTGTAGCCTTGAGTTACAATAAAGTTTTAGACCTTTTTTTTTTTTTTTTATATAAATAAAAGTAATAAACATAATTGTTGACTTGTGTAGATGATCAACAAAAGTAATAAACACAATCTAAACAAATTGATACCTTTGATCTGGTGCAGATGATCATTATTTTTCACATGGCTTACTATTATTGACTTGTGTTTCTAAGCAGTTTGCCCACATGGCAGACTTGAAGCAAAAATTGTGTCAATTGTTGTGGCATTAGACATTTTTATTAATAAAATGTAAGAATTAAATCTTTCTACTAAAGAGTAAAGAGCATTTGGATTTCAAACAATTTAATTTAATTTTGGATTTAATGTAATTTTCCTCCTAAATATAAGACAATTGTATTGGCCCTATTGGGTGATTATCACTATGGGGACAGAGAATCTGGTGACCCCGGCCCACTTCATACCAAGCCCAAGGCCTATGCTGAGGATGGGGAAACGCCTGAGGACGAAGTGTGAAAGTCCAAATTGCCAAGGAACCTTGCTGAGGACGACCCTGTTCTCGGCAAACCAAGACCATGGGAGGAGGAAGTAACGGGCCACCATAGGCAGCCCTCCAGGGCATCTAAGGAGAAAGAACAAGTGCAACATATTAACCATGGAAGAATAGCCGAGGAGCAAAACCAGGATTGAACTGTCACTTCTACATTAAATGTGCACGACTCATGTTCCGGCAGCATTAATGGGAAATGACCCCTGAGTAGTATTGCCTCGGTCGCTGCAACTCACAGGGAGTTTTAGTGAGGCGGCTGATGGGACGGGTTGTCAGATAGAGGCGTGGATGATCAACAAGTGGAGGAAAGGGATCATTGGAGGAGGACTACCATCAAGCTCCTCGGACCTAGTCGAGGACGGACTTTTGAGGATAATTTCGATTTGCCTGCGTTCGATGGTGGCGAACCCTGCCTTGGACGTTGTCCGCTTGCTAGAGCCTAATTCTTGAACCCATTCTCTACAAATTCATTGTATTGGGCTAGCTGGGCTTAAGTCTGCTCACTCAGCAGTAGAAACGCTTAAACTCAGTCCCTACAATTGGCACCGTCTGTGGGGAGAACTTGTGCGCTAGCAAGCACAGAGGACAATTGTTCCTACGTCGCTAGCTTACATAAAGTTAGGCAGTTCTTTGTCACTGCCAACGGCACCGATTTCGAGTCCCATAAAAAAAAAAATCAACAAAAAACAACGCATTTGCTCAAGAAGTGATTATTGCAGAAAAATAAAAGATTCAAAGGAAAAAGCAAATAAACATTATAGCCCTTTTATTAAACAAAAGGAAAAGTACATCATACGCCCGAAGGCTTAGACAAGCTTGTTCTAAAGCTAAATGTACAAACAATGGCTGGGACAGGCTTGTTCTAAAGCTAAATGTACAAGCGAAAGCTGAGGCAGGCTTGTTTTAAGGCTACCAACAACTCCCGAGCCTGTATGGATGGTATCGGCGACGAGAAAGAAGAGGCGAAAGCGCCTGATGGCCCCATCCCATGATGTTCCCTTGATGCTCCCCCAGCCTCATGATAATTAAGCATTAGAGGCGGCAACACCCAGGCACCGAACGTAATGTAATCTTGTGAACCTCCATCGGCGAGTAAGCTGGGCGTGCTACCAGCTTGAAGGGCAGGCATGGACGCGTACCGGAGAAAAGCATTATGTTCTTCATGGACCTCATTCCTAACTGCTAGACACGCTACAATCAAGATGACGCCCAAGCCTTGCCGCGCTGAAAGTTTGACGCGAACTACAATCGCTACCATTCTCGCTTAAGGAAGGAGGACCACCCTTTTTACTCGGTTGAAAGGTAGGAACACCTTTGGCTTCATTGCCCTTGCCCTCATCCAGGGCCGTCCTATTCCCCCAAGCCCTGATCACAATCCTGGCAAGGTTATCGAAGGCACTTAGAGGGTTGGGGGCTTAAAGTTCCTGTTTAACTGAAGGATTCGTGAAATGTGGAAGGACGATTCTCCCAGAAAGCCTTATATAGTGGGTGAAGGTTGGTGGGAATTGGTACGCACATAATTCGAACGAAGAATTACCAGCGACATTAATCCCGACCAATTTCCAAAGAGGCCACCAGCCGCTGGATCTACATTAATCCACAAAGATATTAGTGAGGGCGTGCCTCGCATACCGAAACGTCAAGCACACAGCCCGAATAGCCAAAGGACGCCTCATAATCAGAAGTGGCGAAAAAATTGGCGCAACAGGGCTACCACTGTGCGTAAAGGCGGAGGGACAAGCCGCCCTTGTCCAGGTCAATATTGGGCCAATTGCCAGAACTAAGGAGGATTCCCCCCCCTTGGGCGAGGTGAGGCCGAGACCGTTATCACTCTAGAAACGAACATTCCAGCCTTGAGGACAAGTTCCTTCACCCCGAGCAGAAGAACATAAGTGCTAGACTGAACCAAGGCCTTGCATAGTCTTCGGACTCAAGCCTCTGGAGAAACTAACCACTTTAAGGAAAACCTGGGTACTAGGCCAAACCAAGGTCTTGCATGGTCCCCAGACTCAAACCTATAGGAAAACTAGTTACTTACAGAAGAACATAAGTATTAGACTGAACCAAGACCTTGTATGGTCCTCGGACTCAAGCCTATGGGAAAGCTAACCACTTCAAGGAAAACCTGGGTACTACGCCGAACTAAGGTATTGCATGGTTCCCGGACTCAAACATATGAGAAAACTAGTTACTTACAGAAGACCATAAGTGTTAGACTGAACCAAGGCCTTGCATGGTCCTCAAACTCAAGCCTATGGGAAAACTAACTACTTTAAGGAAAACCTGGGTACTAGACTGAACCAAGGTCTTGCATGGTCCTCGGACTCAAACCTATGGGAAAACTAGTTACTTACAGAAGAACATAAGTGTTAAACTGAACCAATAACCTGCATGGTCCTCGGACTCAAGCCTATGGGGAAACTAACTACTTCAAGGAAAACCTGGGTACTAGATTGAACCAAAGTCTTGCATAGTCCCCGGACTCAAACTTATGGAAAAACTAGTTACTTACAGAAGAACATAAGTGTTAGACTGAACCAAGGCCTTGCATGGTCCTCGGACTCAAGCCTCTAGGGAAACTAACCACTTCAAGGAAAACCTGGGTACTAGGCTGAACCAAGGTCTTGCATGGTCCCCGACTCAAACCTATGAGAAAACTAGTTACTTACAGAAGAACATAAGTGTTAGACTGAACCAAGACCTTGCATGGTCCTCGGACTCAAGCCTATAGGGAAACTAACTACTTCAAGGAAAACCTGGGTACTAGGCTGAACCAAGATCTTGCATGGTCCCCGAACTCAAACCTATGAGAAAACTAGTTACTTACAGAAGAACATAAGTGTTAGACTGAACCAATGCCTTGCATGGTCCTCGGCCTCAAGCCTATGGGGAAACTAACTACTTCAAGGAAAACCTGGGTACTAGACTGAACCAAGGTCTTGCATGGTTCCCGGACTCAAACTTATGGGAAAACTAGTTACTTACAGAAGATCATAAGTGTTAGACTGAACCAAGACCCTACATGGTCCTCGGACTCAAGCCGATGAGGAAACTAACTACTTTAAGGAAAACCTGGGTACTAGACTGAACCAAGGTCTTGCATGATCCCCGAACTTAAACTTATGAAAAAACTAGTTACTTACAGAAGAACATAAGTGTTAGACTGAACCAAGGCCTTGTATGGTCCTCAGACTCAAGCCTATAGGGAAACTAGCTACTCGGAGAAGAACCTAAGGGTTCAGCGGCACCAGGGTCTTGTATGGCCCTCAGACCCTGGTCTGAGGCACAAACCCATGAGCATTCAGCAAAGGAGTAAACAAACAAAAGCCCATGAGCATCACTTAAGGCATTCTGAGGCACATTGAACCTAACCCCTTAGCATAATCAGCAACTAACGGCTTTCTTAAGCATTTCTTACTGTTTACAATAACCCCCTTATGAGATGTAGAACCAATATTGTGGAGTTATTCTTTCAGTACTCAATTTGGCAAAAATAGGACGTGGTGTCAAGGTGGCTCAATTATTGTCCAAGGTCCAAGTGGGAACTGTCACTATGGGCTTTACATTTTTCGGTTATCAATTTAGAATGAAAAACATGCTGAGCTTCTGAGATTGTGAAGCTAACAATTAAAACCCAGGTTATATAAGTAGCAAAACTCATCACAATAACAATAAACACCAAGTTAAAAAAAAAAAAAAAAATTCATGCATTCAACTTAAAGGTAGCATTACAATGCTTTAAACCAAAATAAAGTATACAGTAGTAAATTAAGACGAAGAGGAAGGAAGACTAGGACGGCACAAGTCAACAAAGCAAGGTGACCCGACAAGATTGCCTATTTCTTCAACTTGATAGACAGCTTGTCCTTGGGGGTCTGCCGAGAAGCTTCATCCGGCGCCTCGAGATCCTGGCTCGGAGGTGCAACTTCGGAGGACTCCTTCTTGGTTGGGGTAGCCTGGGAGTCAGCAGGGGTGGCCTGGGAGTCAACAAGAGGCTTCACCACGTCTTGGGGCGTTGCTGGGTTACTGATTTCCTCTGTCCCTAACGTCCCTTGGTGCCCGGTCTCCTCAACAGGCTTATCAATTGACATTGGATCGTTGGCAGCACTGGCCTGGCCTTCGTTCGTTGCTTTAGGGGCGGTGCCAGCTTCAGGGTCGGTGGAGGCAGCCTTGCGAATGGCAAGGGGATAATACACCCTCTCGACCCTCCTAAGCTCAAATGAGGCCTCAAACCCAGCTTGGTTGAGGGCCTCATTCCAAGTCTGGGAGCAGTAGCGTTTGCACACCTCGAGCACTTGAGCCTTGAGACTAGCCTCGGTCTTAGCCACTCCCTCAGCAAAGGCCTCCTCCTCCGCTTGCTCTTTGGAGCTCTCAGCATCTGTCCTCGCAAACTCGGCCAATTCTTTAGCCCTCAAGGCCTTGTCCCTGGCGTACTCGGTAACACCTTTGGCCCACTCTGCCTCAGCCAGTTTCTTTTTCAAGTCGGCAATATGCTCTTTAGCGACCTACAACTGACCTTCGACCTCCCGCAAGCGCCCCGTCTGGTCCTCAGCTTGTTTTTTAGCGCCGGCTAGGTCAGATTCCGCGCTGTCTTTGGCCCTCGTCATCTCCGCCAGGTCCTCCCTCACCTTTTTGAGATCGGCCTCAGATTTCTTAAGAGTGTTAGCGGCATCTAAGTACTTGTCGCGCTCCTGGTCCAGGGCTCTACCCTGGCTATCAGTCTCCTCTTCCAGCCTAAAAGTAGCCTGGACAGCCTGCCAATCAAAACAAGTACACCGTAAGTTAGGTACTAAGGAATAAAATTCAAACAAAGGCACAAGCATCAGAAGTCTTACCATACCCAGGTACCTCTTGAGGTTACGGGCAACTTCTTGCCTTTTTATGCCCCCTAGCTCAGCCATGTCAGCAGGGAGAAGCAAGGACCTCTCCAGGGCATCGGCTACGCGAGCCCCCTCACCCCCTCGGAAGTCCCTGAGGGTGGCGTCGTCCATCAAAGGCTTCCCATGAAGCATGGCGGTGGGCAGCCAGGCTTGGGACTTGGACTGTTGAATGACCTCTTTTCCCTTGTCCTGGCCACCAATCCTCAGCTGCTTGGAAGGTCGGCGGGCTTCATCTTCCTCTTGGGAGGAACGAGATCTCCCCCCATCCACTGGGTCTTTGCCCTTGGAAGGCCTCTTCCTCTTCGGATCGGTGGACTCGGGCCGAGGGTCCGAGGTCTGCAGAGTGGAAGACGACCTAGTCTGCGCAGGCAAAGATTTAGGTCGGGGAGGGGGAAGCTTGGGTGGAGGAGGAGGAAGCTGGGATTGTGACTTCCCCGGTGTATCCTTCCCCGGCTGGCCCTCAAGTAGGTTGAGCAGGCTGGTTTGCGGTTGTCTCTTGAAACCCATCTCGGCCTGGGTACTAGTCCTTGGTGACAAAAGGTCTGCTTTAGGCAAATGGGGATCACCCAAGTCACCAGAGGGATCCTCGGATAGATGGACTTGGTCGAATGCACCAAATTCGTCCTCGGACGAACGCAGATCAACTACTTCTCCCTCGGCCTCCGCAGCTTGGTGGGATGAGGAAGAGCCTGCCAATGGGACGCCCTCGGGGATGGAAGATCCTTCAGAAAACGAGAACCCGTTCTCCACCACAGTGATTTGGTGAAGCCTAGGGTCCTTGGCTCTGATCACGTATCTGGGAGCCGAGAAAGACTTCTGAATCGATTTGTACCCGAGAATCTTGTAAGGGGCTCTAACTTGGTTGTCAGCCTCGTTCATAAAGACCTTCGCCCTGAGTACAGTTTCCAAGTCTTCCTTGTTGACCAAACTGAAGTGCCATTCAAAGGCGTGTGGATCTGCAAAAGAAAAAGCTAGTCCCTGTTAACAACCAAGCAATGCAAACAGTGAAAACATAGTAGATCAACCTTCCCCTATTCCGAGTACCCTACCTAGCTCTCCCTCTACTGTCGGGCAGTGAAGGCCGTCGTGCCACTCCTCCGACACTATGAGAAAATCCTTATTCAACCCCTTGCTAGACTCGGGGAGACACTGGATGAGCCTAACTCTATCATCCCTCGTCTTCATATAGTAGGACTTACCCGTTAGGTGCTAGAGATTGTAGCACCAATTCACGTCGTGATGAGTTAACCTCAACCCCATTTTCTCGTTCAAGGCATCCACGCAACCCAGGATCTTAAACACGTTAGTGGCGCACTGGGTAGGGGCTAATCGGAAATGCCTAAGGTAGCCCTTCATCACTAACCCTATAGGGATCCTTATACCACCTTCAAGGAAGGCGATTATGGGAATCACTACCTCACCAACCTCCCCCCTGATATACCAATCCCCCTCCTCGCAGTGCCTTAGACCCACGTTACCGGGTATCCTATAAGTGGCGATGAACTCCTCCATCGCCTCCTCAGACCCAACCAACTTCTTAAACCTACCCATCCTAAAGAACGGCTAAGAGACTTAGGGAAGGGCGAAAAGAAGAGAGGGGTAGAGGAAAAGGAAAATCAGAAAGGAAAAAGTATGAGATAGAGCAAGAAGAAAACTTACAGAATTGAGGGAAGGCGTTCAGAACAGGCTTTTTAGGCTGCGAAGAGACGCGAATAGGGTTGGAAACTTGACCGAAATTTAGGGTGTGTGCATAAGAACCCTTGAATGCAGAAGTGAAGAGGCAAACCAGTTCAAATGGGTATTTACCCCCTCACCAAAGACAACTGTGCAAGGTTTCCCGCCCATAATGGCAAAAGATCCACGCCGTTGGATTACCATCGCACCGTTGAACGTGGGGAGTATGGAGCTGCCAAAATTTAATAAGGGTACATACCGCATATCGAAGCGCTAGAAACGTACATTAGACAGGTGAAAAGACTTCAAACGCTGACTTGGGGCCGGACTAGACAAGCCACACTATAGGTCCGAGGATGTCAAAATCCTCCTCTCCGCCCGAGGACCCGGACAGCAGGATTTTGAAGGGCTATTGTAGGGACAGAGAATCTGGTGACCCTGGCCCACTTCGTACCAAGTCCAAGGCCCATGCCGAGGATGGGAAAACGCCCGAGGACGAAGTGTGAAAGTCCAAATTGCCCAGGAACCTTGCCGAGGACGACCCTGTTCTCGGCAAACTAAGACCATGGGAGGAGGAAGTAACGGGCCACCATAGGCAGCCCTCCAGGGCATCTAAGGAGAAAGAACAAGTGCAACATATTAACCATGGAAGAATAGCCGAGGAGCAAAACGAGGATTGAACTGTCACTTCCACATTACTTGCGCACGACTCATGTTTCGGTAGCATTAATAGGAAATGACCCCTGAACAGTGCTGCCTCGGTCGCTGCAACTCACAGGGAGTTTTGGTGAGGCGGCTGATGGGACGGGTTGTCAGATAGAGGTGTGGATGATCAACAAGTGGAGGAAAGGGATCATTGGAGGAGGACTATATAAGAGGAAGAAACAGATCAACAAGGGGGGATTTTTTCCATTGGAGAAGGACTACCATCAAGCTCCTCGGACCTAGCCGAGGACGGACTTTTGAGGATAATTTCGATTTGCCTATATTCGATGGTGGCGAACCCTGCCTTAGATGTTGTTCGCTTGCTAGGGCCTAGTTCTTGAACCCATTCTCTACAAATTCATTGTATTAGGCTAGCTGGGCTTGAGTCCGCTCACTCAACAGTAGAAGCGCTCAAACCCAGTCCCTACAATCACTATACCACAAGTAAATTATAGGATTTTTGTTTTTTGGGTTACAAGTGAAGGGAGTCAGCCTCCACTAGAGGCCAGAGGAAAAAAGGGACCAAATCCCTTTTTAGGTCAACAAAATTAAAAGTAACATCAGGGACACAACAGAATGTCACAACAATTTCACCACATTTCAAAATTAACATACCAACTCATACATGTCACCGCATTCTCTAATTTAAATTTCTTGGTATGCTAATATAGGAATGTAATAAAATTGTATTCCATACCAACTCACATATGAGCCACCACAATCTCTAATTTTAAATTTTTGGTATGCTGATGTAGGAATGTAATAAAATTGTTGTCCCTACTCCCTAGCATTACAAAGTTCATACGTACACATTTATAATTGTGGGGATAACCAATTTATATTCGGATCCTCTCTACGTAAAATGGATCAAAAAAATTTACAATGGAAGTCCCAAGCAAAAACCCAAGTTAAAGTAGAGCTATTATGGACAAGTCATCCCTGGAACTGGACCTGTTAAAAGTTAGAAAGCCTACTCATTGCACCGGAAACTATGGTTGTTTGGTACTAGTGTTTAAACAACAGTTTTTAATGTTTAAACAACAATAACACTTTTGACACGTATTTCTATAACACTCAAATACGTATTTTCACAACACTGAAAACTAAACACTCATACTAGAAATCTCCAACCAAACGGGAACTATTGGGGCTAATCAAAGGTGCTCCAATGGTTAAGTACCTAAGGTAGACACAGAAGGACGAAAGGTAACTTGTGCTGGATAAAGAATCTAAATTCTCATACATTGGCTGGAATGAGGTTTGGACATTTTTAAAGTCTTGTTTGAGAGCATCATAGGAAATTTCCCGTGTTAAGTCTAATAGCCCATGCTCCTCGGGGAGCCCGAGGACTCCTCTGGGTTATGCCCAATGCCAAAGCTAAATAGAGGAATCAACCCTGATGAAAATTGAGCTATTGAATTTAATTGCAGTAAAAACAATATCGAGAGAGAGAGAGAGAGAGAGAGAGAGAGCTGTTCAATCAAATAGTTTGTCGGGTGTTAGCTATTTCAATATAACACAGTCAATCAAAGCTGGGAAATAGCTGTTGCAACTTGCAAGCGTTTGTAGGTCCGCTTTATTAAGCTGCTTGTTGGGGAAAAGGGTTGCATATGCCAAACTTTTCCTGTCTCACAAACGCATCCCATGACATTACTAAAGAGGAGTACAAACTAACTACCCCATGCGTTACAATCAACCACAGAAAGGTTTATGACATTAATTGGTGCTTTTTAAATTGTTATTTATATCAAATATCTTCTATGGAGAAAATAAGAAATCATCTTCTGGGTGAGGAAGCGCCATTCATACCTCATTGCCACACTTCTCTAACAAGTTTTACTATAACACTACTCATCACCTTGTCTCGCTAATGAGAACAATATTACTTAAGGAAAAAGCTCAAACAATTTTTCTAATTTGCTTCTCAAAGCTTAGAAAATGCAGATTCACTTAGCTAAAAGCCAAGATTTGATCTCAACATCAGAGTCCGAGGAACTTGAGTCGCTCCAGCTTTCAGAAGAAACTTCAAATGTCATCTCTCTTTGCAAAAATGAAATATAATTTGAGGTTGCAACTGAAATATTTGTAGATGTTGTTGCTTTATCTTTTTCTTTCAGTTTGTCCAACGTTGTTGACTGGGGCAAACGCAACTTCATTTCTGCCTTGATGCTAGAAGCAGAAGTACTAGTGATGCCACTGCGTACTGCTGCATCTTGGGTTCCAACAGTGCTGTCTTTTGCTTTCAATTCGTTTAAGGTTTTAGACTGGAGCAGACGTGCCTTCAATTCAGCCTTAATGCTAGAAACAGAATTTCTAACAATGCCGTTGGTTGTTCCAACATCTTGGAATTTATGCTCCTTTTGTTTTGATTCTTCTGTACGAGAGGCTAGACCACTTATAAAGCCTTCTGCCTGTGAAATGACTTTGGAGGCATGGGACTGCAGAGACAATCCAATATCCTCTCTAGCCCATTTGTAGACTGCAACTAGTTTTCCTTCTAAAGCTTCAATAAGAAGATCTAACTCACTCATTTCATATCGGAAGAGGAAAAATTTGTCACTCCAAGGGCAAGAACAGAGCTGCTTGGCATGACTCAGACATGAAAATTTGTTTGGATTACATTGACAACCTGCTGCAGAGAGGTGTAAATCATAGAAACACACTGCGCATTCCATCTTGCTGCTAGCATCAAAATTTTTGCTCATCTTCTGCAACTTTGAAGAGGTGCAAAGATACTTCCTCATAATAGATTCGCATTTAATACGTGACTACACAATAAAGAAAGATAAAACAAAGAATCCTGAATTAGGTTGCTTCAACCACTTTGTAAAGAACACAACAATATCTACTAAGCGCAAAACCCAAAGCAGCAGCAAAAAAAAATATATATATATATTAAAAGGAAAAAAGGTTATTAAGAAAAGAAAACCTTAATTAAAACTCTACTCCTACCTATTGGAATAAAAAAGATAAAATGGTATCTATCTCATAACAAAGCTGGAGTGGAGCAATCTAGGGGTTACCTTGGCTGCTTTTGTTAAGGTCCCGTCCTTTCCACACCCGTCCCTCCATCTCAAATTATGTAACGTACTATTGCTTTGCAGTGAAAACTCCCATTGTGCCTTCACAGCTTCCCTAGCTGCTCCAAGCAACAGCTTATCAAAGGATATTGATGTCTTTCTCCGCTGCTCACGATAGAGTTCCACAGCATTCCGCCCAAAGGGCAACCAATCAAGGGGAGCAAAATTCACCGCCTCGACACAATTAAAGCCACAATCAAATCCCGAATGATATGCTCCTGGAAGGATGAGAACAAACTCCCTGGGATACTGAATGCAGCGATACACAGGTATACCCTCCGACTTTATCCTGGAGATAAATACCTCTTTAACCTGTATCAAAATTCATGTCATGAAAGATGTCCCAAAAAAAAAAAAAAAATGAGTGTGTTCTTCTTGTAATTTCTAAAATATCCAAGTAAATATTTGCTTTTCATCAAAGAAATTGTTGAGCCAATGAAAAATTTAACTGCAATGATATATTCATTGTTCCTTGATTATTCATCCTATTTCTCCCCAAAAAAAAAAAAAATCACATCAGTTGACATTGTCAATTTGAGCATAGTAAATACACTGAAGACAACCATTAGCATGAGGGATCACTAACTCCTATGGTGATAGATAGTACAATCACTGCAATAATTAATCAGTTTGAAGTTACAAGGGGTAGCATGTCTGCATTTAACTAAAACTGGAAGGATCATGTGCATAATGAGAAGAAACAAATCAAAGCTTATGTAATCAGCAAGCAACAGAATAAGGAGACGATATGAATTTTTTTTAGGGAAAGGTTTTGCTACATACTTGTATGCATCAATTGCTGCATAAGGGATTATAAAGCAGCAAAAAGAAAAGTGACAAGTGTCTTAAGAGTCCATCTGATCATGTGCATTGCACATGACCCTTGGACACATGTTGCTTTCTTTTTACTACCACATAACCCATTATGCAGCAATTGTTGCATGCAAGTATGCAGCAAAACCTTTCCCCATATTATAAGTGACAACATAAATATAAGGCAAAGAACTATTTTATGCAGTACAATATAGCTGCAGTGGCACCGATGGTGTCAAATCTACAGCATAGTTAGTGAATATGGTCCCTTTGAATGCATAAGATCAAGGATAGCGACTTCCATCCAACTAGGAAGCCTTTTCAGGTTAGGGAATATGCAACTCTGGTAGCTAATTTGGTCAAAAGCATTTTATTGCATTTTAAAATAGAAATATAATCTCAAAATCTTACTAGGACTTACCTAATGGAAATTTTCATGTTTTGGTTTATTGGAGTCTGAGACATTGTTACCTCATCTTTACAACATCTCTTTATCTTTCTTTCTCTATTATTTTGCATTGTCATTCTCTGGACCGCAAAGTTACACAACAAAAACCCCTCTTTAGTTTTCCATCACAACATCCTAAACTGCGTTTCCCATTCTGCATATCTCTCACCTGAGGCAAAGGTGGGCATAGTTATGGGAACCCATTCCCAATAATTTGAGTCTCATTACCTGAGAAGAGAAAAATCCAATCCCCCCAGGGGGAGGGAATAAGATTCTGATGGCAATCAAATTGATTTTTGTAGTCTCTCTTCAATTTTATCTCCCATGTTACTCTCTCCCTTGCAAACCTCACCTCATTTGCACCCTCCACTGGTAATATCATACCCTCACCAGTCACCACCACAAGCGATCTTACCTTTAACAAACCATTCCTATTCCTTACATCTACCAAATATGATAAATGTATATATTTCAAAAACTCCCATTCTGAAGTGTCAGAAAACCCAGACAAAGGAAAGGGACTCAATTGGTTGCAATGGGAATCACAGTAATGGGAACCCCATTCCAATTTTCATTCTCACAACCAAACAAGCCTAACTTTGCTAAGATGTACCCTAAATTAGCTTGTGCCCATAATTTCGGGCAGGGTAATTTTCAATAACCTCAAGCTTTCAGGTGTAAAACCTTGAAGAATCCCACAATTGCCAATCCCACAATAGCTTACCAAATAAGCATTGGATGACCAGTTTCCAACTCTTTCCTATGTCAACCAACAAGCATATTTTCCAGAGGCAGAAATTGGTAATGAGCCAAAGAGATCATTACTATGATGTTTTGGTTCTTAGGAAGTTTGGGAAGAAAAGGAAGATGATGATGATGTTGATTTTAATGTTTTGGATTGCTTGAAAGTATCAAAACATGGAAAGCTACAACAAAAGCATAAGCACGTTGACAACTTGACATATTCTTCACAAGCTTCAGCTTCTAATGTATTGCTTGTATATGAAGGTGAAAACTGAAAACAGCAAGAGATCAGAGATGGCATATCCCATGAAAAGACACGCAAGCTGTACTGACATAATCGAATTTCAGAGATATAATAAACAAGGACCAGCCTTGAATGAACCCATAGTGGCATAAATTGGTAGGGAAATGACTAGTGCACACAAGCTGTTTACACACAAAGTTGAGTAATAGTTTTTAAAAAGAAGTCACAATTTCAATTTAAAAAAATTCCATACAACTTTGTGTGTAATAGGCAATGTGTAATAGGCATTTCTTAAATTGGAAAATCATGCATAGAAATAAGGAGGAATTACAAGTGGGAAAAAAAAGCATTGCATATTTAGACCAGAGTATATGATGCTTCTTACAAAATTGGAAATATATGCATGCCATTTGGCTTTTGTGTGATGAAATTGAAATAGAGGTAGATATGAACTCATGCCATTTTTAAAAAAAAGAAAACAACAGGAACTTCTCTTTAATGAAGCAATTATATGAGAAGGATATTGCAACTCACCAGACTATTGCCTAACTCATGTTGCTCAACCAAGAAATCTGGAAAGAACTTCTTCACAGCTGCCTCAAATTTAACATTATAGCTCCGTGGAATGCAATAGGATATTCTAGGAGCACCCAAATGCATGTAACGCAATAAATATAGGTGGTGCTCTTCAGTTTTCTGTTTTAGAAATCAATAGAATAAGATTGATAGGATGGATATTAAGCCAATTATTCAGGAAAAAATCTATTTACATCCAGCTAATTAAGAATCCAAGTATCTTACCCAATGAAGTGAAGAAAAGCACATTCCTATGCGAAGCTGAGGCACTACGATACTAGAAGTCTCCCAGCTTTCGAAGGAAAGGAAAGAACCAGGCAGTCTAGATATATTGTTTAAGTTCCAGCCTGATTCCAAATACTTAGGATAACGAGATGTCTCTACAGAATTGGAAACTCTTGGAAATCCACTGCCAAAAACCCCAGTGTCCAGGTTTTCACCAAAAAGCACCTAAAGAGTGGACTAGCATAACAATATAAACTGGCCAACAAAACAGAAATATGTACAGAAACGTTAATCAATGATCTCATTATATAATCTCCAACATACCTCAATTTCTTCAGTTGGATTCTCAACGATACGTCTATATTCACCTTCAATATTTTCCACTGATGGTTCCCACTGATTTTGAAATTCGGTTGAATTTTTATCTGAACCTGTAACCTTATCTCCACTGCAAAAATATTGGTGCTTGAAATCATCTGCACATCGGTTAAAAGTTTCAAGAGTGAACTCTGGACCAGGTTCAGATTCAAAGCCTTCAATATTAAAACGTCCAAAAGTGTCACAGTTTGAGGTATCTTCATCGCCAGGATCATAGTCTGAACCCATTCTCAAACTTCTTCTCCTCTTACCCTTCGCATTTTCAAAGGATCTAGACATTTGACTCTCTGAAGACTGATTTTGAAGCCCATCTATCCGCTGAGTATGGCTAACAAATGTGGAATTTTCCCATGTGCCCTTTTCCTTTATTAGGCAGGGAGGTTGCCAGGAAGGAGGAGGAACAATACGACAAATTCCATATGGTTCCACCCTAGGACGTATTCTTGCAATATACTCAACCGTATCTTCAAATTCCTACAGAAAAAGGTTCAAAGTCCTCAAAAATTAAAATTACTACAAGAAAAAACATTTTATATTTTACATAGTTACTGAGAACATATGAATGGAAGCAGAAATGATGAAATCCATGAATGTGATTAATAAAAGTTAGACAAGATATACTTCTTCTGTTGGGTGGAAAACAGGAGCCTCTTCAATGACTTCTATTCTTGCATCTTCAGGACGCCACCTTGCGGTTACCTGTTTCCAAAACTTCAAATGACCATGAAACTGACCACAAAAATCAAGGAACCAAGAAAATTTGCCTAATAATTCTTAAGAATTATCAAGTCCAATGGAAAGGTTGGAACTAGTACCTAATAATCAATAATACAAACAGAATAATCATTGTAATGAATGAAAGTCAACCTTCAGACAGTTATTACAATCTGGGCATCCATGAGAAACCCCTTTTGGAAGGCAAGTTTTCAAAGGAAAATTCTGCAGAAGAAACAAAGTACCACTATAATTACCGCTTCCAACCAAAAACAAATCAAACAGTCACTACCTGTGAGAATTGAGATTACTACATTTCTCAACACATCAATCGTCCAGATGCAAAGTAACTATTAAATAGTCATTTTTAGACACATTCATAACTGTATGCTAAGTTTCAAGGTATAATTATAGACAACAGAGTTCATGTTTGCCCATGTGTATGAAATTACCTTACAAAAATGCACCTGTGGACACCCACAAACTCACATAACATTTATATACAGATATGCATGCACAAACCTATGTGGCTGTGTCTATATTAGCAAGAGTTATTTTGTACAATTCCAATAGCAGTTCTTATTGACTAAGCTTCCATTTTCTTTTTCTGGAAAAGACTTGAGGAAATCTAGCACCCCCAACACCCCCCCCCCCCCCCCCAAAAGAAAAAAAAAAAAAAACAGAGTAAGCCACAATTATCTCAATGTGATTTTTTTTTAGGATAAGTATCTCAATATGAACACATTAATCACCTACAGCTCTTTATTTAAATATATATAATATAGAAAATAACAAATGAAGAAATAATAAAGTTCAACTATGGTGAAGATCAATGCAATTTTAAATAATGTTATCCACATTATTGATGTCAACATTAAAGTCAATATCAATGTCGATATTATTATCATTATTATTATTCTTCTACTTTTTTATATTTTCAATTAAGTCATTCATCTAATCATCTACCATAATAACTCAACAAAGCAAAAATGTAAGTACTTGATGTGGGATTTGCAGGTCCCCTTTCACCATTTTTCACCCTCAAGGGCCATATCTACCATTTAAGTCATAGGCCACCATGTCTTTTCAGATGCTCCCTATTAAACATGTTGATGCAATCATTCTTTAGTGCCCATGATCAAACCATCTGTATTTAACTTCCTCTTGGTTTGTTCCTATCTAATTTTATAATTAACTACATAAAAGTACTTTCATTTTACTTCAATATCATTACCTGCATTTCAAACTAAAAGACATGATACAACTTTAATGTAATACAAAATTGAAATAAATAACCAAAGTTTGCCCCTGTGCAGGTATGCTTCTTTACACATGACAGATATTAAGGTTAAGATAAGAATTATGCATCCTTGGGTTTAGGAAAAGGGGTTGGGGTGGGTGAGGACATCTTATCTGACACTAATAGTTATACAGACAAGGTATTCATAATCAACATAAGTCACAGAATACCAAATTTCCTTTAGTTTTACCACCATGAAACAGCATAATATATCAAAGCACCTATGCATTTTAAGGAGGAGAAGAAGAAGATCTATGACCATATCACGCTGTCCAGATTCAAATTCCTTTGGGCTATAATTGCTTTCGTCAAAGAGTATCCATGGTTTGCGTTTGAGCGTTCCTGACAGCTCTGCAATGTCAGTCTTGTCGAACATAGTGGCTGTCTTGATTGGGTCTTTTTTAGATGCATCCAAGGAGGAAATCGTATTATTGGTTTCATCACTTTTTTCAACCCTCTTAAGTACAAAGGATGTACGAGAGACAAAACCTGGAGGAGCCGAGAGACCTTCAACCTTCTCGTTATTGAGAGAAGACCTTATGTACTCTGGGCCCATCTGCACTATGATGTAAAAAAATAAATAGAAGATTTATATATGAAAAAACCCAAGCACTTTATGAATACAATAGATTAACAATCTAGTATTAACATATTGGGAAGATATTGGTAGATTCCGACTGTTATCCTCACTGATAACTGCTTAACAGCTCAAACCAACCCACAACTGGACCTTACAAAAAGCTTGTAATTTTCTACGGCAAGCCAACAAGAGAACCAAAAATATTGAGAAGAAATAATTCTGTGGACCTCACAAAAAGCTTGTAATTGTCTGCAGCAAACCAACAAGAGAAGCAAAAATATGTAGGAGGAGAAACAAATTAAGGCCAACCACAAAGAATAAAGCCAATTCTACACACTCATAATGTACATGATACATATCTGAACATATTGGTGAGTGAAATGAGTCTTTCAAGAGAATCTGATTACATTTTGGAATCAGAAAGTGTTATTGGCATTAGGTTAAACTTAATGCAACTCCAAATGTATTCTCTAGTGTAGAAATGAACATGACTGTTAACTATCAAAAAAAGAAAAAAGAAAAAAAGAAACCAACATGATGGTTGCCTTACAAAATTAAATAACTAAATTCTAATGCTTCTCTTGTTTCCATCTCCTTTATTCTTCTACAGTAATCTTAAGTAACAGGGTTGCATGTCAAATACTCAATCCCAAGTGCTTTCCTGCTAGGACCTTTCTTGATATTATGGTCGCACAACTGAATCATCATAACGTACAGCAAGATTTCACCAAGATAAATTAGTTGGCCCACAGAGTGCAAAGTTATGTTTTTGAAATAGTTAACTACATTAATCTTGTCAATATCTCACAGATTGTCCAAACCTAAAAGTTCTAACCCCCCTCCCCCTCCCCCCCCCCCCCCCACCCCCCCCCCAAAAAAAAAAAAAAATGTTTGCACATATTTAGCACCCAGCCCACACTTGTTTCAAAAGCTTTCATGGGGATTTACATTAGATGAAAATCCTTACTAAATTTGTTTGAAAGGACATAGCTCTCAAGTTTATCAAACAAGCAACTTCTTGCAAAAACATGTACATTTACATACCAACACCATTTTTTTATATGAATTTGGCTGTTAGACAACCAAAAAAAATCAAGAAAAACCACCTTTAAAATGCCAAGTAGTTTTATGATTGACTTTCCCTTTCTTCTCTCACATTTTCGTGACTTCAAAAATGGAATTTGAAGGAAATGGGCATTAAGCACATCATATTAGGTAGAAACTTACTCTCTACTCCATGCCAAATGACCAGCAAAAAAAGCAGGGAAAAAAATCCCCCAGAACTTTGTGATTGTAGTTGCTGCTTGCCATTGGGTGACAGATTTTTAAGGAAAATCAAGTGATAGATTTAGCATGTGAAAGCATGACAATAAGAAAATTTTCATCGTTTGCAATTATATCTGATCCCAAGGATAAAAAAGTGGATTTGGATATGATATCATTCTGTTTTCTTTTCACTTATATTATGTTACAACAGTCGAATTCATCCCTGATTCATGTACTAGACAATCTCTCCAGATACATTTTCTTCTTGATAATATTTCATCTCTATTGGTTGAAAACATACCATAGAGAAATTTAATTAAATTATTTTTTCTTTTTCATTTTTTAAAAAAGAACCTGGTGGGTCCGAACCCACAACCTCATCCTCTACCATACTCTTACAAGGGGAGAAGATGCCATTTGAGCTAGAGCTCATTGGCAACAATTAATCAGATTCAAGATTCTTGAATATTAGTAAAGATTTAAAAAAAAAAAAAATGAATGCATAATTGAAATCTCATATATGCATTGTCCGATTACCATTAAGTCACATATCAAGTGACAACCCACTAACCATATTAACTACAATGAAAACTAACGTGCAGCTAGTTTAAAAGTTTCCTCCTAAGTTAAAAAAGGAATCTTTATAAGTCATGACTCATAAGTTGTTCTTGACTTAATGGCACATCTAATTTAACTACAAAATCCTCACATGTATTAGACAGATCAAAATAAAGATGTTCGAAACATGCTTCAGTGTCACAAAATACAGCATCATTCCATCTTAGCCAAAAGAAAATTATAAAAGTGAAGTCACAAGCATGCATGATTGCTCCTTCATCTTCCAATTGACTATTGGTAAGACATCATCTTAGAGTTTTCAAAACAAAACCTGAAAAATATTTTGCCACTTGTTGATACAATCCAATACTCAAACCAACCCTCATTTCAGTATATTGGCAATAGTCAACAATCACAAACCAATGCAGAATCAAATGTGAGCCGCTAAAAATTGGCTGGACCGACAACCCTTTTATTGGTATTTATACTAAAACTACTCTTCAACAAAGATTTTCCACACTCAACCAAATGGAAGAGGTGTACTTTGTACAATTGTACTGCCCGGGGTCATATAGATCAAAACCCGGACTCACATGTTGTTAACTGACAAAAATTGGATGGACTGACGACCATTTCACTGAAATTTATACTAAAACAACTGTTCTACAAAGATTTTCCACACTCAGCCAAACTTAACTGCAAATTTTGAATCATATATGATACATGAAACCCAAAAAAAAAAAAAAAAAGGGTTTGTTCCAATTTGCGAAAAGAAAATAAAACTCACTATCAGTTTGAACCCATCATCAGCATGTACCTCACACTAAATATCTGTGTCAGTACTAAGAAAACAATAGAGAAATGTGCAATTCACAGCATCAAAATTTATAACCAAAATGGATTCTGAAAAATAATGGGGTGGGACAAATTATCGAATGAGAAGCCTCGCAGGAATTCAAAAAATTCAGAAGATTGGCTACATCAAAATGTTGAAGAAAGACTAATAAATAAACCAAAATGAAAAACAAGAACGATAGAGAGAGAATTTTGGAGAAACTTTACCAGAAGAAATCGAAAGCGTTCTTTAATCTCTAATCTCTAATGATTGTTTTCTGAGTTGCTCCGAACCCCGAACCCACGTATGATGCTCTAATCTCTAATCTCTAATGATTGTTTTCAGTTATCACACCTTGTTCCTCTTTTTCAGTTTCCACTCGTCTGGTGGTTTAACATGTACGATGTACTACTCACGTGGTTAAACTTGCTCCACACAAACTACACTTCTTTATACACGCCCTAAAAGCGACCAATGTACTTGAGACGTGTAAAATAGTTTGTGTGAAAATAAATACAACTTTTGTCAATAATGTTAGAATTACGCATTTCCATACAAACTTTGTCATAATTTTCCTAAGTAGCAAATAGTGAGTAATGAAAAAACAAAAAAAAGTAAGTCTATCACGAATTTTTACATAGGAAAATTGCAGTAAAGTGTGTGTAAAATTGTGTGATACTAGCATTATTATGTGCTCTATCTAAAGTTTTAAAATTTAAAAATGGAACTGCTAAAATAATAGAAAAATTAATTTTTTTTAGTTTTTAAAATCGTTTTCTGGAAAAAAAAAAAAGTTATGATGATATCAAAATTAATAAATTAATTAAAAATTTTAAACAAGTTTCAAATGATTTTTCAAAATTTTTATAAGGTCAATAGAAAATAATAAAATATAAACAATCAAAAGAGAAGAATGTGTTTAGTAATCCTCCGATGGAAAGTGGAGGAACTAGAGCAAAGGCCAATAGCTGACAACCAAGTTCAGATGGAAATTAGGCCAAGATTATAAAGGTGGGCACTCGTGCTTTTCCAATATTGGAAGACCACCAAGTCAACCACAAAAAATAATAATCTGTGTTATTGTGAAATAAAGAGTCAACTAGATGCCAAAATCGGATCTGCATTAATTGAACCCCCAACGACTTCTGGGGCTGATTGATGGGGCTTGAATGAACTTGACTTATCAAGAATTTTTAAAGAATATGTATGTTATTATGGATTTTTTTAAAGTTTTACCTAAACAAGTATTTAGAATCCATTAGCTACCTATAACTCTGTAGAATGGTTGCTTAGAGCATCCACGTCTGGATACTATATTTCATCTTATTTTACTATATCAAAAAGTTACTTTATCAATTATACCATACCATTTTACAATACACCTAACATCTCAAAACTCTATATCTCATCCTTTTATTAAAATATTATTTTTTTAATCTTTCTTTATTATTACTTTTCTAACCATCATTTTTTTGTTTCAAATTCAACTATTCTACTTTTTCAAATTCATCTATTCCAACGGTTGGAATATCCTCAACAACCTGCCAAATTTTTTTTCTTTTCAATTTCTTTCCAACTATTTCAACAACTTGCCAATTTTTTTTTTTCAATTTCTTTCCAACTATTTCAACAACCTGCATTTTTTTTTTTTTTTAAGAAAGAACCTGCCAAATATCAATGTACTCAAATTTGCCAACTTTAAAAATCCACATACATATACATTTTATCAAACTTGTCAAATATTAATGTAAAATCTACATACATATTTATAGATGCATCCTGTCAAATATTAATGTATTCAACCTGTCAATTTTAATGATCCACACACACACACACACACACACACACACACACACATATATAGAACCTGCCAATTTTTCCTTTTTTTTTTTTTTAGAAAGAACTTGCCAAATATCAATTTACTCACTTGCTAACTTTAAAAATCCACATACATACATATAAATGCAACCTGCCAAATATCAATGTACTCAACCTGCCAACTTAAAAAATCTACATACAGTTTCTCAAAAAAAAAAAAAATCTACATACATATATATACATACAACCTGCCAAATATCAATATACTCAACCTACCAACTTTTATAATCCACATGCATATATATACATACAACCTGTAAAATTTCAATGTATTCAACCTACCAACTTTTATAATCCACATACATATATATAAATACAATCCACATACATAACTATCAATGTTGTCTTTAGAAGACTTGTACATATATCAAATTACAATAAAACCTCACATGCATAACTCACACACTTAAGTTCCTACAACTCCCCTTGTAATTGTCATAAATGTTCAATGAGGTCTAATTGGAGTTGAGAATGAATTTTATGATCTCGAATACATTGATGGGTTTCAATGAACTCCATAAATTCATTTGTGTTCTCCCGTGACAGTTGTATAGTAGGATTGTCGTCAATTTGCTCATAATCTTCTTCCACCGCTTCATTTACATCTCGCTCATCCTCAATGATCATGTTATGAAGAATTACACATGCTTTCATGATGTCTTGGAGCGTTTCACTATAGAAAAATCTTGCAGGCCCACGCACAATTGCGAATCTTGCTTGAAGCACTCCAAATGCACGCTCTACATCCTTTCTATTCGCCTCTTGAGCTTTTGCAAATAATTTTTTCTTATATCCTCGTGGAGATGGAATTGTTTTAACAAATGTTGACCACTTCGGATATATGCCATCAGCAAGGTAGTATCCCATTGTATACTCATGGCCATTGATTGAGTAATTAACTGCAGGAGCACGTCCTTGTTCAAGCTCAGAAAATATAGGAGATCTTTCTAATACATTAATATCATTATTTGACCCAGGTAACCCAAAAAATGCATGCCATATCCAAAGATCATATGATGCCACAGCTTCCAAAACAATGGTTGGCTCACGAATGTGACCAGAGTACTGACTTTTCCATGCAGTCGGACAATTTTTCCATTTCCAATGCATGCAATCAATGCTTCCTAGCATCCCTGGAAATCCACGTCTTTCCCCATTGACTAAAAGTCTAGTACTGTCTTTGTTGTTTGGAGACCTCAAGTATTCCTTGGAGAAAATATCAACCACCGCTTTAACAAATTTTTTCATACTTTCTATTGCAGTGGATTCTCCAATCTGCACATACTCATCCATAAAATCAGCTGCCACTCCATACGCAAGCATCCTAAGTGCAGCTGTTATCTTTTGAAGAGAAGATAAATCGAGCCTTTGGGCATTATCTCTCTTTTGGATAAAGTAAGGTTCATAAGTTTCCACTGCGGATTGAATACGGAGAAAAAGAGACCGACTCATCCGAAATCTCCTCCGAAATAAATTAGGAGGATATACTGGTGTGTCCGCAAAGTAGTTGAGATAAAGTCTTTTATGGCCTGCCAAACGATCACGTTCAATATACTGACGACGTTTACGTTGTGATGTTGAACCCTTAAGAACTCGCCTCATTATCTCATCCTCGTCTGAGTCGTCAAGAAGCAATTTGTGAAGCCTAGAGCGACCCATAGAAACAACCTTGAAGAAAATAGTGTTAGGAAATTATCACAATTATTGCAAAGCAAGCAAAGATTACATTATAGAATGGGATTGACGATGAAGTATAAATAAAAGACGGTGAAGTTGGACTAAATGTACACTACTCTATTTCGCTTCCCCCTCAATCCAAACAGTTAAAGTATAAATAAAAGACGGTGAAGTTGGATCCAAGTTAAGAGCTGTCTATAGTCTATAGTGTCTCCCACCATCTTATTAGAGAATTAATATAAATTCACAGAGGCTTTCTTATACATTAAGAGTAAAAGATTACTAACTTGTATTTACTATCATTAATATCTCATCCAAAAGCCATCTACTACTGCATGGTCCTCGGACTCAGGCCTATGGGGAAACTAACCACTTCAGAAGAACAAGTGTTAGACAGAACCAAGGCTCTGCATGGTCCTCGGACTCAGGCCTATGGGGAAACTAACCACTTCAGAAGCAAAGTGTTAGACAGAACCAAGGCTCTGCATGGTCCTCGGACTCAAGCCTATGGGGAAACTAACCACTTCAGAAGCAAAGTGTTAGACAGAACCAAGGCTCTGCATGGTCCTCGGACTCAGGCCTATGGGGAAACTAACCACTTCAGAAGCAAAGTGTTAGACATAACCAAGGCTCTGCATGGTCCTCGGACTCAGGCCTGTGGGGAAACTAATTACTTCAGAAGAACAAGTGTTAGACAGAACCAAGGCTCTGCATGGTCCTCGGACTCAGGCCTATGGGGAAACTAACCACTTCAGAAGCAAAGTGTTAGACAGAACCAAGGCTCTGCATGGTCCTCGGACTCAGGCCTTTGGGGAAACTAACCACTTTAGAAGCAAAGTGTTAGATAGAACCAAGGCTCTGCATGGTCCTCGGACTCAGGCCTATGGGGAAACTAACCACTTCAGAAGCAAAGTGTTAGACAGAACCAAGACTTTGCATGGTCCTCGGACTCAGGCCTATGGGGAAACTAACCACTTCAGAAGAACAAGTGCTAGACAGAACCAAGGCTTTGCATGGTCCTCGGACTCAGGCTTGTGGGGAAACTAACTATTTCAGAAGAACAAGTGTTAGGCAGAACCAAGGCTCTACATTGTCCTCGGACTCAGGCCTATGGGGAAACTAACCACTTCAGAAGCAAAGTGTTAGACAGAACCAAGGCTCTGCATGGTCCTCGGACTCAGGCCTATGGGGAAACTAACCACTTCAGAAGCCAAGTGTTAGACAGAACCAAGGCTCTGCATGGTCCTCGGATTCAGGCTTGTGGGGAAACTAACCACTTCAGAAGAACAAGTGTTAGACAGAACCAAGGCTCTGCATGGTCCTCGGATTCAGGCTTGTGGGGAAACTAACTACTTCAGAAGAACAAGTGTTAGACAGAACCAAGGCTCTGCATGGTCCTCGGACTCAGGCCTATGGGAAAACTAACCACTTCAGAAGAACAAGTGTTAGACAGAACCAAGGCTCTGCATGGTCCTCGGACTCAGGCCTATGGGGAAACTAACCACTTCAGAAGCAAAGTGTTAGACAGAACCAAGGCTCTGCATGGTCCTCGGATTCAGGCTTGTGGGGAAACTAACTACTTCAGAAGAACAAGTGTTAGACAGAACCAAGGCTCTGCATGGTCCTGGACTCAGGCCTATGGGGAAACTAACCACTTTAGAAGCAAAGTGTTAGACAGAACCAAGGCTCTGCATGGTCCTCGGACTCAGGCCTATGGGGAAACTAACCATTTCAGAAGCCAAGTGTTAGACAGAACCAAGGCTCTGCATGGTCCTCGGATTCAGGCTTGTGGTGAAACTAACTACTTCAGAAGAACAAGTGTTAGACAGAACCGAGGCTCTGCATGGTCCTCGGACTCAGGCCTATGGGGAAACTAACCACCTCAGAAGCAAAGTGTTAGACAGAACGAAGGCTCTGCATGGTCCTCGGACTCAGGCCTATGGGGAAACTAACCACTTCAGAAGCCAAGTGTTAGACAGAACCAAGGCTCTGCGTGGTCCTTGGACTCAGGCCTTTGAGGAAACTAACTACTTCAGAAGAACAAGTGTTAGACAGAACCAAGGCTCTGCATGGTCCTCGGACTCGGACTTATGGGGAAACTAACCACTTCAGAAGCCAAGTATTAGACAGAACCAAGGCTCTGCATGGTCCTCGGACTCAGGCCTATGGGGAAACTAACCACTTCAGACGAACAAGTGTTAGACAGAACCAAGGCTTTGCATGGTCCTCGGACTCAGGCCTATGGGGAAACTAACCACCTCAGATGATCCTAAGTGTTAGACAGAACCAAGGCTCTGCATGGTCCTCGGACTTAGGCTCACGGGGAAACTAACCACCTCAGATGATCCTAAGTGTTAGACAGAACCAAGGCTCTGCATGGTCCTCGGACTCAAGCTCACGGGGAAACTAACCACCTCAGATGATCCTAAGTGTTAGACTGAACCAAGGTTTTGCATGGTCCTCGGCCTCAGGCTCACGGGGAAACTAACCACCTCAAATGATCCTAAGTGTTAGACAGAACCAAGGCACTGCATGGTCCCAGGACTCAAGCCTATGGGGAAACTAACTCCTTCAGAGGATTCTAGGTGTTAGACAGAACCAAAAGCACTGCATGGTCTTAGGACTCAGACCTATGGGGAAACTAACTCCTTCAGAGGATTCTAAGTGTTAGATAGAACCAAAAGCACTGTATGGTCCTCGGACTCAAGCTTGTGGGGAAGCCAACTACTTCAAGGGGATCTTAAGTGTCTACTCAAAGAATTTTCTACCTGGCCCTTAGGAAATGGAGGGTCCACCCAAGCATACCTGCCCTTGTTATAACAATTGATGCCGCGATTGGTCGAGATGCAATCGAAGTTAGAATCATACAAGTAAAGAAAGAGCAGATAGCGTGCAAGTAAGTAAACAACCACAACAAACAGAAAAAGAAACAAAGCTCGCATTTCATTAAGTCCAGAAAAAGTTACACGGTAGGAATTACACTACAATCTAAAAAAAAAAAATGCAAAAGGAAAGAGAAATGACGGCGTCAAGGGGCCTGCCCTGCCCACTTATTTTCCTCCCTCGGCAGGGGGCTGGACCATAGCAGCTTCAGGACCTTCTGAGCTTAGGCCAGAAGGGGCAGCCTGCGAGGGCATGGCAGGAACGGCTGCCTCCTCAGCAGCAGGAACTTCAACTTCAGAGCTGGACTTCGCAACCTCCTGGGGCGCCTTCTCAGCGGGGCCCTCACCTGATTCAGCTACCTGGGGAGGGTCACTTGCTTGGACGAGCTCGCCCATGGGTTCAGCGATGGAGGTGTCCTCACCCGTAGCGGCACCGGCTTCCTCTGCAGCCTCTCCGGCCTCAGCACCACTTGGAGTTGCCTCGCGGATGGCAGGAGGGTAGTACACGCTTTCCTCCTTCCACAAGTCGGACGAGGCCTCAACCTCAGCCTGCCTGAGAGCCTCCTTCCAAATCTCAGCAGAGTAGCGCCTGTACAGCCCGGGGACTTGGGCCTTAAAGGCTGCCTCGGTCTCGGCCATCCCCGTAGCATAAGCCTCCTCCTTGGCTTCCTGCTTAGTGGCCAGGGCATTCTCTCTACTGTGGTCAGCCTCAAACTTGGCCCTAACGGCCTCATCCCTGGCCTCCTCTGCCACCCTCTTGGCTTCCTCGGCAGCAGCCACCTTCTTTGGCAGATCGGCAAGGAGCTCCTTTACAATCCTCAACTGCTCCTCCACCTCGCCCAGGCGCTTTGTCTGATCTTCGGCCTGCTTCTGGAAGCCGGCGAGGCTGGACAGGGCATTATCCCGAGCACTAGTCATCGCCACCAGCTCCTCCCGAGCCTTGGCAAGATCAACCTTGGAGTTTTTAAAGACCCGAGTGGCCTCCAGGTGTTTCTCACGCTCCACGTCCATGGCTTTCCCCTGGTCACGGGCCACGTCCTCCAACCTGTAAGTGGCCCGAATGGCCTGCCCAACAAAACAAGTCCACGGTTAGCCGAGCTCGAAAAAACAGAAGAGAAAAACTACAACTAGAAAAAGTCATAAGTGCTGAGGGACTTACCATTCCCAAGTACCGCTTGAGGCAGAGGAAGGCCTCCCTGCTCCTCATAGTTCCCAGCTCTGCCATGTCAGCTGGGAGTAGCAGGCACCTTTCCAGCGCGTCGGCCACGTACGCGCCTTCGCCCTCTTTGAAATCCCTGAGGGAGGAGTCTTCCCCTAGCGGCTCCCCATGGAGCATTGGGGCAGGAAGCCAGGCCTGAGGCTCGGGCTGGGCGTCAACCTGTTTATCCTGGCCTCGGGAGCCTATCTTCAGCTGTTTGGATGGCCGCCGAGTATCATCCTCCTCCCGTGGGGACCCGGACTTTTCCTCAGCCGGCCTTTTGCCCTTGTCCTTTTTCTGCTTGGGATCAGAGGGCTCGCGCCTAGGAGGCAGACTCGTCTTGGGCGGAGAAGGAGGAAGCCTTGACTGGGAAGTGGTCGACCTGCCCTGGGCAGAGCGAGTCTTGGGAGGAGGAGGAGGAAGCTCCGGCTTGGATTTTCCCGATTGGCCTTCGATCAGATCAGACAGGCTAGGTTGGGGCCTCTTCTTGTAACCCATCTCGCGCCGAGGAGGGGACTTAGGCGTTTGGAAATCTGCCTCTGTCAGACAGGGGTCACCCAAGTCTCCCGGAGGGTCCTCGGACTGATGGACTTGTTCAAACACGTTAAACTCGTCCTCAGCGGGGCCAAAGTCAGCAACTTCCTCTTCCCTCTCTAGGCCTTCTTCGGCAGCTTCTGAGGAACTCAAGGAGGAGGAGGGACTCGCAGGTGTTACGCCTTCTGATGTGGAGGGCACCTCGGGGAACCGGAACCCGTCCTCGGTCACGGTTATTTTTCGAAGCCGAGGATCCTTTGCTCTGATCACGTACTTCGGCGCCGCGAATGACTTGTGAGTCGGGTCGTATTTCAAGATCTGGTGAGTGGCCCTAACCTGATTGTCGGCCTCGTTCACGAAAACCTCTGCCCTCAGCGCCTTTTGCAAGTCTTCCCGGTTGATCAGGCTGAAGTGGCGCGTGAAGGTGTGCGGATCTGCAAGAGGAAACACATTCACATTAGAAACCAGACGGTGCAAAAAGAAATGGACGAAGTAAAGAATGGAACTGATTAGGATCCTAGAACCCTCTCCCTATTTTCCTACTGCGCACCTGGGGTCCCCTCCGTCGTCGGGCAGTGAAGGCCATCGTGCCACTCTCCAGGCACGATGAGGAAGTCCTTGTTCAGTCCCTTGCTGGACTCAGGGAGACACTGAATAAGCCGGACCCTGTCATCCCTGGTCTTCAGATAGTAAGTTTCGCCCTTCAAGCACTGGAGGTTATAACACCAGTTGACGTCATGGTGGGTCAATCTCAGTCCCATCTTCTAAAGTAACAATGAATACATTTGGATGGTATTGGACCATGCGATGCGATTAATTAACCGTCCATACCATCAAACTGTCTTCTCTATGTACACAGTATTTAATATTGTAAAAGATTTTGAACATAGCATCGGATATTGCATGCATTTAATCTTCTATATATCATTTAGGTGAGTTGTAATATTCACGTGCAACTGCATCTTTTATAACGTGGTGTGAAGCATGTTACTCTGCATTTCTAGAGTTTCTGATCTAAAAAACACATAAAGATATAGGGAAAGCAAAAGGAAGGAAAAGAAATACCCAAGTCAGCCACGAGCTTAACTTAATTGAATAACAGGGTTCTGTTCCTGTAGGAACATGCTTGCCTGACCTTACTTGTTCATTGCTTTTGTATTGACCTTACTTGGAGTCAACCCTCTAAAATGTATTCTATTCTTATTGCAAAATTATCAATAATTCTGAAATCACAACAAATCAGGAAAAAGAGGATAATGATTAAACTTTTGTCAGTATGTGAAAATTGCAAGGACCAAAAAATGAATTCAAGGGAAATCTATGACACGAGGCATGTAAGTGAGTGGTTAATTGTCACACCATAAACATGCAATATGTCTCTTATAATGATGGTTTTAGCTACTGATTAATTTCATATCTTTTTGGTAAAAGCAAATCATAGTTATCCAAGCAAGCATATCTCTCTGAACAGAGAAGGTGCTAGAAATTATCTTCTAGACTCAAGTGAGTATTCTATTTAAAATTTGTATATTAAAGCAACAATCTGCATGAAAAGTAAGCACAACATAATGGTAAAAGGTGTCTTTACTTTTAGAAGATAATAAGCCATTGTCCAACATTCTTTCAGCAAGGTGATATTAATGGTCCTAAAGCAATTACAGGTTTCCTTTTTCTACGGAGTCCTTTTGAACCACAAAGAAAATATGCTATTGGGATGACAAAGCGATGAATGATGGTGTAAGAAATGTGGTCCTGTGAATGTCAACAATATTTCAAAAAGTCGATGAATATGTTAAAGATCCTTTTTCTGGTAGAAAAAAACAATTTGTGGAGATGAGGAACATTTGACACATGCTTTTGCTAAGCTCCAACAATTTGAAGCCATGACGTGTGTAATTGCATAGCTTTGCTTTTTACATTGTTAATGGAGAATGTCACATAGTTAAAGATGCTAATGTCACATTGCTAACTTTGCTTTACATTGTTAAAGGAGAACGTCACATTGTTAGGGACTAAGGGTGTTGTTCTTTTCATGGTCTGCACAAGAATGTATTACCATTACATTCTGTTTTCATTTCAAATTTGAACTTTGTTAAAGATTGCAATGACTGAAGCCTAATTACATGCATAATGTTTGAAATTTGTCACTGAAAAGATAATATATCGACTTAAATTTTAGTGATAATAGACTGAAGAATGAATCTAAACACTATATATTGGGATCACTAAAAATCTTAACCTCAACAAGGTAAAATATTTTTAAAAACTCAAGAAATGAACAAAATTTATATACGAGTCCCCTAAGTAATAGAATTTATCTAAACGAGGACAATTGAAAAACTTAAAAAAGGACAAAAATCGGCTGTTGTGTTATTAATTTTATCATCCTGGCTAACTATGGGAATTAGGCACATGTTAGTTGGAGTTACCAATAGTCAGCTATGAAATGAGTAGTCAGCTATCAAGTACATTTTGGGTTTTAACTTATTCTACTGCATAGTACATGGGGTTGAAACTTGAAAGAATATTTTTCAGCTAAAGAGCATTGCTCAACTTTTATTGACAGTCTAAAGTAAGGAAAGGGAATTCAATTTATCTCTAGCATGATCAATGGCACCCTGCTGGACCACTATATTCGAAATATGGCCATAGGGTCTTGTATGATTCAGCAAGTTCACTGCAAGCTAAAGTATAAGCTAAAGTATGGACAGATTGATGGTATCTAGTGTGTGATAAAAGAGAGATGTGGGTATGGCCTCCAGCTAGATAAAATGATCCGGTAGAAATTTGAAGTAGGATCCCTAACTTTGCATTATGCAATTATCTTGTTTCCTCCCAAAACCAGTAGTTTCACTTTTTCCAAGACATGAGATGTTGTATAAAGATACTCACAAAGAAAGCAAAAAAGAACTAATAGAGAAAAACTCACCACCCCAGCAAAAGCCTGCAGCCCCAACTGAAGAAGCACCTTTACTTTTCAAAGTTTCAATTATTGGCTTTGCCTCATCAAATCCTTTTATCCTATAGAAATAATTATGATACTATTAGTGCAAACTGAAAATTGCATAGCAATTAGTAGAAAACTGCCAGCAATTAGGGTCAGTGGGTCACCAATTTTAACCAAGGTCACAAAAGGTGGACACAGCCAGCTAGTTCAATAATTTATGAAGTATGAACTATTTGTTACTTACAGCAATAACAATAAAGCAATTGTGCAGCTGAATTCACACATATATTCATACAGCCTAATATGCAAAATACCCAAACTTCACAATAGAGACCTTCAGAATATAATCTCAAATGAAAATGTAGCAATACATTCAAGTTTCACAAAAGGGTCTATAAGCAATACATTCAAGTTTCATCAAACATAAGAAGGACATAAGTTTTTCATATAAGCAAAAATAATGTGATTACATAAGTGGCACAACATACTGCCAATTGATTAAGTTGGAACAATACATCATCTACATGTTCCAAACCTATGCTTAAAATAAGCCACTACCAAAATAAGGTTGAAACAAAATATCATCTACATATGCCAAACCCCAACCCATATATAATTTACTACCAAAATATAGTTATGACAAGACATCATCTCCTTGGGTCAAACCCAACTAGTTACCCTAATGTTGTCTTGCAAGGATTTGATCCTTGAGATTTTCAAAATAAAGTTTTTCTTTGACATTCATGCCACTTGTATCCAAGGTCATTATTTTTCCCTCCTCCCTAATAGTTTCAAGACGAAGCCTTTCATTTTCAATATCAACTCTATGCGTCTCCCTACTAGTTTCAAGACGAAGCCTTTCCTTTTCAATATCAGCTCTTTCCTTTTCAATTTCAGCTCTTTGCGCATCCACTCGAACCCTATCCGCTTTGATGCGAAGAGTCTCATTGTCTTGTTCACGTGTTTCTTGCATATATTGCATTTTTTTTGCCAAATAATCGTCAAAACCCTTATCACCATCTGTTCTCTTTCGCTTAGCCTTTTCGGCTTTTCTACCAATTGGTCTCTCTACCTCCATTGTGTCATCATCATTACTACAAACTTGATCAATTGAACTTGGAGTTTGAGGGAGCCATTTTGATCTTTCCTTAGGCATACTCCACTTTGGTTGGTTCTTCAACTCAACCCAACAATGTTCAAATGCAAAAGCTGATTTTTTGCCGGTTGTTGGAGCTGGTGACTCTTTATATATTTCCTTTGCATCTTTCAACTAAATTTTAAAAAAATAAAATAAAATAAAATAATTAGTGTCTTGAAACTATTCGGAAATTATTATTGTGACACCATTGTAATATATTTTATACCTTGTCCTCGTAAGTCCCACCCCTTGGATTTCGGGCTTCAATTTTAGCCATGAACCCAGCAAACCTATTTGTCTCCCTATTAATATTTCCCCATCGACTTTGGAGGGAGGAAGCAGAACGTGTGGTTCCGCAAGTATTGTTCAACTTCCGGACAAGACTCTTGGATGGGCATTGAAGTATTTTGAGACTCACTTAAAAGTGGTGCCAAAAAATCATCATCCATTTGTGAGATATTAGCCCATCGTGTTATCTCTTCTTGTGTACTCATCCCTTTTAAATAAGGAACTTAAAACAGTTAGTGTATGAAGTCAATTAGAGCCAACTGACAAAGTCCAAGAGTTCAAGTATTTGTGATAAGTAATTACGACAATTAGAAATACAAACTTAACCAAATCTACAAGAGTTCATAGCCTTCACATATTATGATTATGCTGAAAATGCCTATATGGTTTTGTCTCCTCCAATGCCTATATGGTTGTATAAATTAACTACAATTTAAATAGCATCATGCATGCTTAGTTGCTTACATGGATCAACTTCCTTTTCTTGCGCATGTTCTAACTTACTTATCATATAACAAACAAACAAACTTTATTGATGGTTTTTGGTATAAAATTATAGGGCATTAAAAAATGGTTTTAACTAGGATAATTGTAGAAACACTAAATAGGGAATTCTTAAACCATTTTATTGCTCCACTTTATGTGGTATGAGAACCTTATAGACCTTATCATTAATTATTGACTTTACAATTACTTACATTTACATACATGATTCGGCGAACATACAACCTAACATTAAAAATTGGGCAATCTTTTTGAGGTATATACCTTATCATTAAAGAGCACCTGATATGTGTGGCACTCATAATATATAGAGTCACGCAATCCACTTGAAAATTTGAAAGAAGGGCGAGGATTGGATAAGGTCTTAATGTGGTTCTCTTTTTTTGGTTTTTTTTTTTTTTTTTTGGCACCACAAACTCTAGTTTGTGGTTCTCATCTCATGCATTTTAATATTCACAGAATAAAGCAAGAGGCAGAACTTAGTAATCCACAGCTGCAAACCAAAACTATAGTTCATAGTATCACTAATCAAACATGCATGTTGGAGAAAACCCAATGTCAAAAACATTCATTATCATAGTCTCTGCCGCCTCAAACACCATTTGGTGTTTTTTCTGTAAATAGCTACTGATAATGAATGTTTGCATTAATGGAACCGATAAAATTTATGTGGTTAGAAAAATCTGCATTCAACATTCGACAAAAAGGGTATATACCCTTAACTGAACCTATTAATCATTGCCATTCCCATTGGTACAAAATATTCTAAAGCAAGGAAAAAAAAAAAAAAAAACACTAGGATATCAAAATTGCATGGTATATCTATTCATTAATGATTTATTTCATTCTTCACTTATCATGGAAAAGATATATTTCATTCCTTAGTTATTAGTTTAATTATTTTTTAGTCTAACTAATTCTAGATGTGCTACTAAGGCATTCTATTCATTAGTTCCCCGTTTCCCTTATGTTTTGAACACTGGACTTCTTAATTTGCATCATCCAAATGGTCTACAGTTAGGACCCACTAAAAACAATGTATATATTTTGATTTCTGAAGCAATAAAAATTGACAGTAGACATCCACGGTGTATTATACATAGAACGAGAATTGAACATGAAAAATTAATGGAAAGCTTTTTATGTGTTTACAAAATCCGAATTGTACAACAAAATTTTCATGTTCACAATAGGAATTTAGAACAAAGACATGGATGATATCAAAATGTGGAAGAAATAAGGGATCTGAGATGAGAAGGGATTTGGGTTTGGGTTCCGTACCTTTCTTTTGAGGACCCAAATTTGAAGCAAAGCAAATGAGAGAGAGAGAGAGAGTGAACGAGAACCAAATGCAAAGCAAAGCAACCAAGTTGAATCCCACCTCTGCAAACATCAACAGCAATTATTTGATCAAAACCAAAACACAAACACAAACTTTCTTGCAGAAAGAGAAAAGAAACATAAACACAAAAACTGAAATACATTGATCAAAACCCACATAGTAAATTGCTTTGATTTTGATTTTGATTTGATTTGAGAGACCGACAGAGCTGAAGAGATTTTGCAAACAAAATCTTAATCCAAACCCACAAACCCTTGAGATGAGTGAATTGGTAAAGGGATGAGTGAATCGGTAATGGAGTGAAAAGTGAAATGGGTATGTAGATTGTTGGATTTATGAGTGCCTGTGAATTGGTGAAGGGATCGGAGAACTGATGCTCATCGGAATCATTATCGGAGAGAGACGGTCATCGAAGGGAGAGACAGAGGGGCATCGGAGAGAGTTTGGGTCTGAAGAGAGCACAGAGCAGAGGAGAAAGAGAGAACGAAGACAGAGAAAATAGGGGAAATAATGAGAGAGGAGAGAGAAATTCTCGGGTAAAAAATCACCTCATGCATTAAAAAATTATTTTTTTTTATCCCATTCAGCTACAGTACCATCTTACATTTGAGATGGTACTGTAGCTGAATCTCTAAAAAATTTAGCTTTTTAGGATATAGCCTTTCCGTTGCTGGCCTTTTTTTGGGCTTGTATGCCAAATGTGTCTTGCATTTGGCATATAGCAAGCCCAATGCAGATGCTCTTAGGGTGTTTGGTAGAGGAGTTTGAGTAATGTTGTTTGAGTATTTTTGTTTTTTGATACACGTGTGGGTAAAAAAGTGTGTAATGTTGTTTAAAATGCTCAAAAGTGTGTTTAAACTTACCTACCAAACACCCCCTCATTCTAGTAAAGCTTCTGTAGTCGAATCATTATTGAATTTCAGCAAAGCTTTCGCAATCAAATCAGAATTAAGCTTTGGATTGGGCAAAATTTAGATTGAGCTTCCACATTGGGGCCAAAGTTCTCTAAAAAAAATGCTCACATTCTAACCCTAACTCTCAATTTATGGAGAAAATTGAGCAAAATTTTAATCATTCTAAGAAAATTTGCCTAAAAATGCCTTATAGTTATTATCCAATGGACAATAGTATGCACCTTTAAGGGTCCGTTTGGTTGGAGGAGTAGAAAAGTGGGAAGATAGAAAATTAGTGGGAGGATGGAAACGTGGGAGGATAGAAAATATTTGGTTTTCCTTCGTGTGTGTTTGGTTGGAGCGATGAAAAAGTGAAAGGGTGGAAAACTCTTTTGTTTGGTTGAAAAAAAAAAGTGGGAGGATAGAAAATGTAGTTTATATGAATTGACTATTATATTCTTGTTACATAATAGGTAATAAATAGATTTATTTATACTTATTAAATAATATAAAATTTACCAACAATTATATTTTTCAATGAGAAGTGTTACGTCCACAACATTTTTTCACAATACTTTCACAACAAAATTTATGTGGAAAATTGTTACTAATTCTAATTTGAATCCACCACTGAAATTATTTTTTTACTCACCAATATTAACTAATAACAATCTATTATTTAAAATTTATTGTAAAAATATTGTGGTAACATTTCTTAATTAGAATTTTTTATTCTTTATATTATTTCTCCTTTCTCTCACTTCATTTCATCCATACATTTTTTTTTCTTCTTCTTGTTTTTCTCCTCCACACACGTTGTCCTTATCTCTATCCCTTCCTTCTTTTTATTTTATTTTTCTCCCTCATTCAAGATCGTTCCAGCACTATACTAGCAGCTCTCATTCTCTCTCTCTCTTTTTTTTTTTTCCTCCAACTCTTGCTCTCTATTTTTTTTTTTACTTGATTCTAGAACATTCGTCCCCAACGCAGTCCAGATGGGTCAGATGGCTTCTGTCTTCTGTCTTTTGTCTTTTGTTTTTTTTTTTGCTTTTATTGTTATGATTTGATTAATTTTAAAATTGTGTTTTTGAGTTTGTATTCTGATAATCTGATTATGCTTGAGTTTAGAGATGTTTGAGAGAAAGATTGTTATGTTTGTAGTCGTTGTGTTTGTAGCTGTGAGAGGAGAGAGAAACGGGGTATTTGTGTAAAAGTGCTGTGAGGAAAGTTTTCTCTCCAGCTTTTCCTCCCCAATTTGGAAGGATAAAAAATGTGGGCTCGGGAGAGAAAACTTTCTCTCGGATTTTCTATCTTCCCCATTTTCCTTCCCCGACCAAACAATGGAAAACAGTGTTTTCCATCCTATTTTCCTTCCTCTATTTTTCATCCTCCATGTTTTCACCCCAACCAAACACAGCCTTAGTTCTTCAAAATGGTGAGGTATGGGCCACTATTTATAGAAATTTCAGGATCAAGAACATTATGATCCATGTAGGATAATGTTACACTGATCAGATGATCTTTCACTAGCATCTTTTTCCACGATTAGTGTGCTAGCTTTGCACTTTTCATTCTCTAACATTACAACTTTAAGGCTTCGATGGGAAGTGCTACTGATGTTCAATTCATGATTTCAGTAACATTAGAAATATTGTGATTCTAATTTCAAATGGCTCTGACCGTATGTTATTTGGACCACAAGTCAGAGAGTTATGCATCACAGAGGTTGACTAGTTGGAAAGGATTGTCCGGAAGTTGATTAATATATTTTTTTCGCACACAATTACTCCTAATCTTGACCTCCAATGCACGAATTGGTAAAACCAAATTTTAGAAATTACCTTTACTTCAAGAAAGTAGAGATAATTTTGCAGTGTTGAACAAATTTGTGCGCAAATGACTCCTCAAAATCATTCCCTGCGCTTAAACTCCAAGTGACAAAAGATGCTAAGGTTGTGTTTGGATATTTGGAATTGAATTTTAAATCAACTGATTTAAAATGCCTTGATTCTAAATTGATAGATTTTACTTGTTTGGTTCCATTTTTTACATTAAAGGATTTGAAATTCTATGGTTGGAATACTTACAATTGGATTTATTTTAAATCAATAAATTAATAGACTCTTTTTCTCAATTATTTTCTCAAACTTTTTTGCATTTTAATTTTAGTAACATTCTTAATACATACAAGCAGGGAACATAGAAGTCAATCATAACCCCTCCTGAGCTATATATTCTCAAAATAATGTTGACCCAAGAACTTTAAATATTTCTAAAAATATGGCTATGGGAGGACTTTTGTCTCGGCCCCCAATCAAGTATTGTTTGCTTTGGGATGGGCAAGGATTGACCTACGTCCCATCCGCACGAATTTGCTCAATCTCACATCGGGGAGAGACGCCTCCCACCCTTACCTTTTAAGCCTTGAGCGTAAGGAAGAGTGTACCGTAGTGTGTATGATTGAACGAATTTGTGCGGGTGGGACATAGGTCGATCCTTGCTCATTCCAAAGCAAACAATACTGGATTGGGGGCCAAGACGAAAGTCCTCCCACAATGGCCAAATGTATGTTTTCTACAAATACAAAAACATCTTTATGTCGTGTTATATTTGAGTTTTTGGTTCATAGATCTCAACCAATTCCCACTAGTTTTTTACAAGTCTCAGCAATTTTACATCAAGCCATATATTTCGATATGTAAATTATCCCAAAAAAAAAAAAATCCTATGCAACCATGATTTTCTCCTGCAACCATTCCTCCTTCACAAAAAGTAAAGTTTGATTTTCATATACTTCCAATTTGCATACACATAATATAGTCAATTAGATGACACTACGAAAAATATTCAGTAAAATAATTTTTTCTTTAGAGCTTGAAAAGGCTAAGTTGATAGCAACACAATTTTTTCTATAAGGGTATAATAGTATTAATGATTATGGTTTACAAAATCAGAGCAAAGTCAGCATCTAAATTTATAAAAGTTTCTCAAATTAAAAGATATATTTTGGGATGCTCCGACATCTAAATTTATAACAATTTCTCAGCGTGAAGGCAGCTCCGGCATCATCTCCACTGGCATCTTTGAATAGTTGGAGGCAGTGATATTTGTAGGTGTGTTTTAATTTTATAGAAGTTGATTTTCTGAAAATTAAAAATATTGAGAAAGAATTTTGTGTACTAGACTTTATTCATTAGTTTGTGAAACTTTGTGAAAATCAGACGTGGCATGGTGGTAATGGAGGGTGTAAACCCCTAAGGGTCTACACCCTATCTTTACTAAATTTAGACTAATATATTAATAAGTATTTACATTGGTGATAAACCTCCCAAAATGTTATTTTAGCACCCCAAACACCAAAAACATGCTTCATCCCATGTGATAAATCTAAAAAAAATATAGCAATTATCTAACTGCTACAATAGCAGTTTATTGTAACTAGTTGCTAATTTTATTGTAGCAGTGCTACTAGTAGCAGTTGTTGTAGCACATTTCTACTCTTTTAAAATAAATAAATAAATATTTTCTCTTCTTTCTCTACCTTGTCACCAAACCCCAGTTAAAGAATTGAAAATCTTCTCTCTCTCTCTCTCTCTCTCTCAATAGAGCAACAAGCAAATGTCTTGCTAGGTTGTGTGAGTTCATTGGGGGATTGGCTTTATTGGTGAATTAGCGACAAGGTGGATTGATGCAATCATGATCATGGATGGGTTGCGATTAGTGGTGATGTGTTACAAATTTGGTGTTTATGGTGATTCTGGTGGTGGTCTAGAGTAGCTTTAATAGTATAGTCTATAAAGTATAGTGTTCTTTTCAGAAAAAAAAAATATATATATATATATATATCTTTTAGTCTTTCCCTCTTCACAGAAGATCAAAATTCCGAAAATCCAAATCTGCAATCGCTCCTTTGAGTTCCATAATGAAAAAACAAATGTTGTTGTTATCTTAGCAGTGTCTCCCAAACGACATAGTCTACGAAATTATGAGTCAGATGCCAGTGAAACCCTTAATCTGATTCAGGTGTGTTTCTAAATCTTTTGACTCCATCATCACCAATATATAAATTGTTAGATAACACTATGAAAAATATTCAGTAAAATAATTTGTTCTTTAGAGTTTGAAAAAGCTAAGTCGATAGCAACACTTTTTTTTTTTTTTATAGGGATATAATAGTATTAATGATTATGGTTTACAAAACAGAGCAAAGTCAGCATCTAAATTTATAACAATTTCTCAGTATGGAACATGAATATATTTTTTTATATTAATAATGAAGGCAATATAGGAATGAGGTAGGTCAAATTTGATAAAATATAAGAATCCACATGTATAATACATACCTATACATAAGCATCTCACACTTGGAGCTTATCCATTGTGATAACAACCATATTCTTTTCTTCATCCCATCCAAGCCCACTATTATTATTATTATTATTTAATCTTAGTGATGATAACAAAATACTGCTTCCATGCCTTCAACATATTTTTAATATTGTTCTTTGTCATTTGAGATTTTATGTATTTCATAGTAGCTTGGTATGTTGGACCTTTCCAATGTCCATCATCCTTATTGCCTTGAGCTAATTGATCATATAAGATAATAGCTAAGGCTTTGTCCATTTCTATTCTATTGAATATATTTTATTGAGAGTGAATGTGATTAAGATTGTGATCTAGATTAGAAATACGATTGTTTTGTCTTTTCTTTCCATTTCTATTATGTTTCTTAAATAATACTTTTTAAATAGGAAAAGACATAATTAAAATATCATAAATTTAAATGAAATTTCATATCCTTGTAATTAATATAACACATCTTCATAATCAATAAATATAAATAACAAATTTATAAAGTCCTAATAAATTTTAAAAAATTAAAATCTCAAATGAAAAGATGATGTTGAGATTGATACTCCTCAAATCCTTCCTTTCTTAAAGCATCTCAAAAGGTGGTCCACTCTTTAATGATTAAACAAATGTGATGTTTTCTTCTAATACTTCATTTTCATTCAACGAAGCATTTTCTAACTCATAAATCATGATTCACAACTATCAACAACTTATTATCATTCATTTTATTCTATACAAAGTTATGATGAATGCAAAAAACATTAAAAATCCTAATTTGAGTCTTCACATAATATCGCCCACATTTTCTATAATAACACAAAACCTCGTTCGTTGTTCGATTGTATTTCACGTAGAATAGTGTCAAAGATTAAATAGCTCCTTATAATTTTTTTGGTGTCAAATTTGGATGATATTAAGTTCCTCTATAAGAGCCAAGATCCTAGAAAATTTGTGCTGACTCAAAGTATCAAACACTCAAAAATCTGTTGCAAATCCTTCCTAACTAGTTTATAAATAAATGAACTTTAGATTAACATTACAGGCTACTAAAACATCTATACTAAATCCACATTTCCAATTTCTATATTTTCCTTATTCTTCTATAAGAATAGTTAATGTGACAACTGTTCCATTAAGGACTCCAAGTGCTCCCTAATAAGTATAATATATATATATATATATATATATATGCAAAAACTTTAAGAATAATGATAAAAAAAGGCGTAAATACACTTTTGGTCTCTACATTTTAGGCCGTTTCTCGATTTGGTCCATAAACTGATTTTGCTCCTAGGTTAGTCCTTGATATTTTAAAACCGTTTTTAAAATGGTCCCTGTTGTCAACCTAGTTACGGAAAATATTGAAGTGGCAAACAGATTTCACTATTTGCTGATGTGGTTAATAAAATAATAGTAAAAAAATATATTCAACATTTTTAAATGCCATGTCAGCATTTAAATTAATAAAAAAAGCCAGCTAAGAAAATTAAAAAAATAAATTAAATTAAAAAAAAACCTAAAATCTAATTTAAACTAAAATCGTTTCTTAAAAAATAAAAATTCATAATTGTTTTAATTCTTTTTGCTTTTGTTTTTGGTTAACCTCATTAGCTTAAACCCATAAATTGAGATGAACATCAAACCCAGAAATTTACATGAAATCCAAAAAATGAAGTGAACATCGAACCCATAAATCAATATCAAACAACAAACTCAGAAAAATTACATCAAACCCGCAATTTTACAACCCAGAAATAAACATTTAGAGAGATCAAGCAACAAACCCACTGAGATGAACAACCTAGAAACCATAAGCAGCTCCTTATTTCAGTCATCAACAAAGCCAGACCTCAAAATCTCTGCTTCGGTCATCCACTTCATCAATGACTAGATCTGAAATGTCACATCGAGTTATTGAATTGTAAGGCCAACAATGATGGCTTTCGTGACTCGATTTCAACGAGCTCGGTCTGGCCTCACCCATTTCATGGCTTTCATCTCTTGAGAAGCGCCACTTAAGACCCACAACCAGCAGCGTGATCAGCTGTCGTCATTGTTTCCTTCTCCACGGCCACACCGATCTCCACGGCCACAGCCCACCCCCACTGAAACCCATAAAAACCCAGCCTCTCCAACCAAACCCAGCCATCTCCATCTCCATCTCCAACCAAACCTATAATCCAAGACCCATGGATTACCAATCTCCACCTCCATTATCGACCACCCCACGGAAAACTAGAAAAACCCAAAGATTAGAGAGTCGGGTTTAGAGAGAGAGAAAATGTCAGAGATTAAGAGAGAGAGAGGGATTGAAAGCTTGAACAAAGAAAGATACAAACACAAATACGCACCAAGAGACAGAGAAAGAAAGGATCTGAAAAATAAAAGGAAATGAAAAGAAGAAAGATACAGACACAAACACAGAGAAAGAGAGGATCTAAAAAAGTTTTTTCTTTTTTTGTTTTTGATTTTGAATTTTTTCAGTTTAATTTTTTAAAAATTATTTTTATTTTTTTATTAATTAAAATGCTGACTTGTCATTAAAACGCTGACGTGGATGCTGGCGTGGTATTTTTTTCTATTATTTTATTAGCCACATCAGCAAACAGTGAAAACCGTTTGCCACTTCAGTATTTTCCGTAACTGGATTGACGGCAGGGACCATTTTAAAAACGATTTAAAAAAATCAAGGACTAACCTAGGAGAAAAATCAGTTTAGGGACCAAATCAAGAAACGGCCTAAAATGTAGGGACCAAAAGTGTATTTACGCCTAAAAAAAAAAAAAAAAAATTCTTTATTAAATAGCTTGAACCACTTCCATCTCTCCGTCAAGAAGAAACGAATGATCTTGTTTGATATACTTTTTGTCTATCTTAATTAATATTACAGCCTGCAATACATAATGAAATTGTCTAGCTAGTTATAACTTACCCCAAATGAGCAAACACAACTTTAATTGTTCTATTCTTGAGGTTTTGTGCAAGAACATGTAAAAATAATGCTACAATTTCCTCAATTATAATTTTTTTTGTGGCAACCAATCCACCCTTATCACTCAAAATGTTACATAAATTATACTCATGCGTGTTTATACATAATTGTTCTATGCAATTAGACTCATGAATAGAGCTACCATCCAAAGTCTCCAACGATAAATTCTCTCTTCAATTTTACTTCTTGATGGTTCTTTCATGACATACTTCCTATGATAGCATATTTCAACAAGCATAACAAAACACTATACTAACAAAGACAAAAATCTCATTGCCTTTTCCTCATATATTTCCATATCCTCTTTACTATATTTTCGTTGAATGTACATATCTCTTCTATCGTTGGTCATTTTTTTATCTCTATTATTATTTGAAATACAAACAATATAATCTATAGTCAAGGAAATAATTTATGCATGTTATTATGATTAATCATATCTCTTCTATCGTTGGTCATTTTTTTATCTCTATTATTATTTGAAATACAAACAATATAATCTATAGTCAAGGAAATAATTTATGCATGTTATTATGATTAATCATAATTTACATAGTTATATATATAGAGGCAAAAAAACCAGTTAAACCCATCAATTCATATTTAAAGAAAAGCACTGTGGCATGGTACACATTAAAACCAACTATCCCAACAAATCTAAAAGATCATTATAGCGGAAAAACGCTCAAAACATAGACCAACTAATCCATGTACAATGAAGACAAAAAACCAATATAGGATTAATGGGTCAGAGTCCTGAATTCCAAGAATGAAAAAAACCTAGATGAGATTCATTAGTATAGTTGCATTATATTTGGGTATAATGAGTCATCTTTACAAACACAGGAAGCTATCCATGTTTCTAGTAGTATTTAAACACTCAATCGTGTGACTTTCCTATTAAACACATGATATTGTATGTTAAAAATTTTAGGAACAACGTGTCATCTCATCCAATAATGATGCAGGAAAAGCGACAAGTTGTAATATGATTTAGAATTAGGTGGAAAGTGAGTTTCTTAGAACACATTAATGGGTGATTAGGTATCTCTACAAATAACATAAAATTTCAAATAAAAACTCTCAAGGCTTATTTTCAATCACACATACAAACTAATCTACAAAGTGCTTACATTTTGCTACTTATACTAGTTGTTTGGTGTTGGTAGCCTCTAAATGGTTGAAAAATATTTAAATCATATTGGACAATGCTTAAATATTTATCTAACTAACTAACTAACTAATTAATTACAGGAGTATTAGTTGAAATGCCCTGCATCAGGACTCTCCCTTTGAAGAAGCACTTGACCTCAAGTGCTCTTGGTTGCTATGAGATTTGTATAAAGTTAATTATAGGATGATACAATTGCCTTGTATGATGAGTTTGCTGCTATTGCGGCACACCAAAGGTTGCTACTTCTGCATAGACAAGTCCCACACAAATGAAACACCAATGTAGATGCATTTGCATTAGGAGGACTCCCCCTCTTAGAAACAAACTTGTCCTCAAGTACGGTTGACCATTTTAAATCCTTCTCTATCTTGACCATTGGTTTGAGACTTGCTTTCCCCTTCTTTGGTTGTAATGAGTAGTGCAGTACTATCTTGTACAAACTATGTGTGTTCTACCTTGCACCCAAGATGGCCTGCCCATCGTATTCACGTGATTGTATGGCTACCTTGCTTCAACCCAAATCTCATAGTTGTTAACACTCAACAAATAAAATCACTCCAAAAATGGTGTAACACTCTCAAAACATATGCGAGCAGAGTAATGTAGAACAAAGACTAATATCTCACATATAAACAAGATGAAGAACGGTGAAGCAAAATAAAGGACATATATAGTCTCATGAAAGGATGCCAAACACTAAGAATATTACACCACACACATTGATTAGTCATGTCAAGATCCAAACCATACCTTCCTTAAGATCAAATAGGACTTTCATTGGGACGTAATGTAAGGTAAAGAGGAGGAATTTAGAACCAAGGGTATAAGTAAAAATAAAAAGTGTTCCCAAGAATAATTAGAGAGACAACTTCTTTTGAGTATATGAAAATTGATTTATCCTCTCAAGTTTCTTGAATATTGTACTTTCACTTTCTTTCTTTTCCTTCAAAATTTCGTCAACAAATTCATTCTCTATTTCTTCCTCTTTCACATTCCTTTTTTCTTTTCAACATTTTTTTTTTTTTTTTTGTTTATGACTCTCTCTTTTATTTTATTTTATTTTAGTGAGCCCTCCTTTTCTTCCAACTATTTCACCACAAATTTACCACAATAAAACAATTTGATTGCATTCATTCTTGGAACACTTTAGGAAAGGGTTGAGAAAGAATGTCTAAAATAATAGTCTCAAATGGGTGACTAGTGGTAATGTATCAAGAAAGAAAATAATAAAGGCTCAAAATTAACAAAGATGGTCTAAAATCATCTCTTAAGGATTGGGATAGTTCTTCAAAATCCATGACTTTAACATATTCAAGTGTGGCATAAAGTTGATAAATTCTTAACATTCAACCAAATCAAAGAATAACGAGACTAAGCAACAACAAAGTTATGTGCTTCCAAATAAAAAATGAGATCAAAAGAAAATAACCCTCTAAATAAATGAATGGCTCAGGAACTCACTTTGGTTATAGTCTCTATATTTATTTTCAAGATTTTCAAAGTCATCTCTATCTCTCAACCAAGAAACATGTTCATGTGGCTAAAGTGCATGCGTATAATAGTTGAGCATGAAAAACAGTGGAATTCTTTAGATAGAAGTAGCATAAAGAACTTTGACCTAAAACTCTTGCTAAAGCAACACTTTTTTTTTTTTTTTAAATTGGACTAAAAACAAAAACAAAAATCACTAAAAAAAAAAAAAACATAAAATAAAACCAAATGCAAATCATCTCGAGTTCCTCCCCCCCAACCTAAAACTTACATTGTCCTCAATGTTAACAAGGAAAAACAATAAAGAGTAGAGATTATGGAGAGTACCTTGAAGACATGAACATAAATGAACCAAAAAAAAAAAAAAAAAAAAAACTTTAACACCTACAAAAGGGGTTAGAAAACAACAACAACAAAAACCACAATCTAAACTATGACACAAACACTAATGCTAATTGCTTGGAAAGTCTTGATAAATGGGATTCTCCAAATTAATGGATTCCTCCTCTTGTGAAAAATTCTCAAGAAATGGCTTAAGACATTGTCCATTCACCTTAAATATGTTACCATTCTTAGGATTTTCAATTTCTATGGCACCATGGGGGAAAACATTTTTAACAATGAAAGGTCTAGTCCATTTAGATCTCAATTTTCTTAGGAACAAATATAACCTAGAATTATACAAACGAACTTTTTGAGATGGTTTAAAAGATTTCCTTAAAATTTTTTTGTCATGAAAAACTTTCATTCTTTCTTTAGAAATCTTAGAATTCTCATATGCATCACACCGAATTTCTTCCAACTCATTCAATTGCAATTTTCTCAATGAACTGACCTTATCTAAGTTAAAGTTAAAAATCTTTATTACCCAATATGATTTATGTTCCAATTCCATAGGCAAGTGACAAGCTTTACCATAAACAAGTCTATAGGGAGAAAACTAAGAATATTTTTAGAGGCAGTGCGGTACGCCCAAAGTGCATCATTCAACCTCAAAGACCAATCTTTATGATTTGGGTTAACCATCTTTTCCAAAAATATTTTAGTCTCCCTAGATGGTTTGTAATTGTCCTTTAAATAATTCCTATGTGTACAAACCAATGGACTAAGTCCTTTTATGTTAGCCATGTTCCTTCCTATGACACCCTTATATTTACTCAAAACATTTAATAACTTACATTCTTGCAAGGAGTCAAGTTCAGAAAATATTACCATAGGAAAAGTCTCATCAGTTCCTAGAAAAGCATACTTGAGATCATTTGGCCAGGGCTTCAACTCCTATTTAGGTACTTACTCACTAGATGGCAACAACTTTCTCTCACAAGGGGGCAACTCCTCATATTTCAATTTCCAATTACTAAGTTCCAATTCCTGTGCAGATTCCAAGAGACAGTGAATGTATGCAATTTTAGAATTCTCATCAAAGTTAAAATCACATGAATTGACTAAACAAGTTTCTAATGTTTAGTCTTGAACAATTGTTTCAATCAAGTTAACTCCAAGCACATCCTCTTCATCCCTAGTTTGCTAACAAGTATTAAAAATATTAAGCTCAAGGGTCATATTGCCAAAAGATAATTTTAAGACTCCACTTCTACAATTTATCAATGCACTAGAGGTTGCAAGACATGGTGTCCTATAAAATCATAGATATTTGAGAATTAGCATTATAAACAGGATGCATGTCCAAAATAATAAAGTCAACAGGAAAATAAAATTTGTCCACTTGAACCAAAACATCCTCGACAACACCTTCTGGAACAATTACAGATTGATCAACAAGTTGTAAAATTATGGAAGTGGGTTTTAACTGCTTAGACCTAATTGCTCATACACTGAATACGACAAAAGATTCACACATGCCCCAAGATTAAGCAAAGCTTTCTCTATTTTTGAATTACCAATCACACATGAAATAGTAGGACAACTTGGATCTTTGAACTTAGGAGGTCTATTATTTTGAATGATTGCACTAACTTGTTCAATAAAAAATGCCTTCTTATGTACATTAAACTTACGCTTATTAGTACACAAATCTTTCAAAATTTTAGCATAAGGTGGAATTTGCTTTATGGCATCCAAAAGAGAAATGTTTTCTTTAACTTGCTTAAGCACTTTAAGGATTTCAAAATTTTGATTCACTTTTTGAGGTGGAATCAACCTTTGGGGAAAGGCAACAAGGATAGGACACCTTTCAATTTCATTAAATTTACACTCAAAGGCCTCATCACTACTCTTTATTTTGGAATATTCATCATGTGTATTGCTTTTAGGAATATCTTTTTCAATGATTTTTCCACTACGAAGAGTAGTTACAAATTTAGCTTGACTCACTTTATTTTTAGAGTAACTACAATCATCAACACAAAATTGACCTTGGGGGTTTGGTTGTGGTTGAGATGGAAACTTACCATTTTCTATTGTGTTTCTGGATGTGGTCAATTTAGTGAGAGTGCTCCTAATGTCATTTATGGCTTGTGAGTTCTGATTATTAATGCTGGATTGAGTTTGCATGAATTGTTGTAAAGTGTCCTCAAGACTCTTCTTTGGAGGGGGATTATAGGGAACAAAATTTGAAGAACCTGTAGGAAAATCTGGTTTTGTATCTCATACAAAACACATAGCGGAAGCAACAAACATAGATCTATTTCATTCATGATTGATAACATGCACTATGTAAATTTTTAGAATTTAAGAACAAGATAGCGTACCTTAGTGCGGTGAAATTCAAAACAAAAGATTATAAGTACTTGGAAACACTTTTAATCTTCACTCCAATTCCACTTTACGCCCAAGAAGTATGATTTCTCAATCAGTTTCCAAAGGAGAATAATCGAGTGGCTTCACTCACACATACACACCATTTCACAATGATGTCTCTCTTAAATAAAATTCTATATGTTTCTCCCTTTATAACTAACTGATTATCTAATTGGGTTGGCCTATTAGGCCTTTCCAATTAGGCTTTAGTGTGTGGTTTGGAGTGGGACCAAAAGGGACCAATAAGACACTAGCTCCAATGGACCTTAGGCTTTTCTGTCAATTCTTGACAAGTCCAAAGTTACCATTAATTACATTTAATACCACTATATAAATATAATTGCACTCTAGGCCTTATTAATAAATTATATCCCAAGACTTTATTATACATGTAACTTCTTCATTAAAATATTCGCAGTAATATAAAGTCATGAATGTAGACTGCCACTTTGAAGATTACTACATCTTAATCTTTGAGTACTCGGTTTAATCCTTTATATTATTCATCATATATTTATGAAATCCAATTTCATAAATATATACTTTAGTAACTCCTTACTATTACTAAAGTGGTTGGGCCCAATACTCTGAATAAGCAAACCCATTAAACTTATCTCAAGAAAATATTTTATATCTTCATTAAGAGATTGTGAATTCCATCTTAAGAATATATGTTCCATCAACACTAAATGTGGCTGCCCAACATACTGAGGTTTTGATTGTGACTTTAGATCTCACTCCTTATATTTCAAAGCAACCTACACCTCATGATCATGTTCATTATTCTCTCAAGATTAAGAGTTGATGTAAATAGAAGTCGTGAGATTTATTATTCATTTGACAGTCATTAGGAGAATAATAAATCTCATAGTGATCTAATTCAACATGTCTTAACTCTTAAAACATATCAACATATCAACTAGAAGTCTTCACTTCCATGATTAAGACAAATCATCTTAGTTGATATGTTATAGTCTTCGCAAATGAAATGTCCAATTTCATCACTGGCTACGAACTCAAATTCTGAGTTTACAAAGGACTTGTGATTTATATCTTCTGTGACTAAATCACATAAATCAAATACTATGCATCTCATGGACTAAGATAATGTCTCATTATTTCATTTATAAATAGTCTCATAATTAAACAATTTAATTATTTATGACATGCCAATAAATTGGATTTTAGGGTATAAACCCCAACAGAACCATGTGTAGGAGGTGCAACCACATTATCATTCCTCCAACTAAAATTTGGGTGATTCCTCTACATTGAATTTTATGTCTTTGAATAGGGGGAATGGTATGATTTTTTCACCATGTTCATAGCATTTGCTTGATCATGCAACACCTTTTTAAAAGCTAGAATTGTAGGGTATTCCATGGTCTCACAAATTTTACAAAATTCATCAATTTTAGGCACAATATTGATTCCATTGACCTTCCTTAATTCCGTGGCTTCAAGCTTCCTAGTTAGACTAGCTACCCTAGCACTAAGGTCATCATCTTCCCTAAGTTGGTACTTACCACCCCCAGAGGGATTGGTGGACGCTCTAGATCTATCTGAGGTATTAATGGTATCCCAAGATTGGGCATTCTCAGCTAAGAGATCAAAATAATCAAAAGCCTCATCAGGATCTTTATTTAAAAACTCTTCATTGCACATCATCTCTACAAATTGGCGCATCTTTGGAGTTAAATTTTCATAGAAAAAACTAATTATAGGCCAACTTTCATAGCCATGATGTGGACAAGCATTAAGAAAATCTTTAAATCTTTCCCAACATTGATAAAATGTCTCATTATCTTTTTGTGAAAAATTCATTATTTGTCTTTTAAGTGCATTAGTCCTATGAATTGGAAAAAATTTTCTTTAAAAACTCAGTTTGCATATCTTGCCATGTACCAGTTGACCTAGGTCTAAACGAATTAAGCCAAGTTTTGCCTTGTCTTTAAGAGAAAAAGGGAACAGTTTCAACCTAATGGTCTCTTCATTACATGATTGGTCATGGAAGGTAGAACATACCTCCTCAAATTCCTTAAATTGTAGGTAAGGATTTTCAGAATCTAAGCCATGAAATTTAGGAAGTAATGAAACCATACCGGGCTTAAAATTAAAATTATTTGTATTACTTGGAAAAATGATGCATGATGGTGCACTACTCCTAGTAGGTTGCAAATAATCCTTGAGAGTTCTAATGGGTTGGTGAGCATGGAAGTTTTCATTATTTAAATTATTCTCATCACCATGATTACTCTCTACGTCCGCCATGATATCAAGTGTGTGAGAATGTGTGAAAGACTCAGATAAATTGCCAAACAAATTATTAGACTTAATTCTAGACAAGCGATTATCACTATCACAACACCAAACACCCATGCAATAGTAAAGCAAGAAAGAAAAAGAATAACAAAACAAAAACCTTTAACAATTAAAAAAAAAAAAAAAAAAACTCTAAAGGAAAACTAAACTACTTAAAAAGAAAAGAGTTGGAGAGATATTACCAAATAGGTGAAGAAATTTAATGCCGAAAACCTCTCCAAACGAAGTGGAACACTTCTCTAATTGCCTAATCCACGGCAACGGTGCCAAAAACTTGCCGCTACTTAAATAATGCTCCCAAGTGCAAGACTGTCTAGAAGTAATAACTCGGTAAGTCCGAGGTCGAATCCATAGGGAAAAGGGAATTGATTAGCAAACCACAAGAGAATAAAACTAAAATAATAAAGTTTAATTGAAAAGATTTTTGATGGTTTAGTAAAGTTAATTTAAATTGAGAGAAAATAATAATATATTAAGGCGCTAAGGTTTAGGGATTCACACACAACACATCTATTGGTAGTCTTAACAATATTTGTTTTATAACTCAATTAAAATTCATATGAAGGATGATCTTAGTTGGATGATTTAACAATAAAAACTCAAGAATTAATTGTCTAAGGTAGTTTCATAAAATTGATTGATTTTAGGCAAAACAAAACTAGCGAATTAGTTTGTAGGAAATACAAAGCATTTAACGTGCTCGGAATCTACGATAAATCAAAGGATTATACAGAACTAAACACTTTCCTAGATGAGTAAATCAATCAAAAACATAATAACATAAGCATTAAAACCAATAAATAATTGCTAAGAACATACCAATAAACGGTTGGGTTTCACCCCTTGCCTTAGCAAGGCTTCTAACAAGCCATAACACAAATAAAACTCTAAAAACTTTAAAAAGAAACTTTAAGACAACCTAAATTATGTTCTACAGCAGCTCCCCCTGAATTTCACCCTAAAGAGCCTTTAAATAGGTCAAGGAGTCCTATTACAAGTTGAATTCCCGTTTGGAGAAAATCTTCGGTTTTTAGGTTTCACTTAATCGACATTTTCGGCCCATTTAAATTCATAATTCGGAGTTTTGAAACTACAAAGTTGTATCCCTTTAAGTTAGCTTTCCAGCCCAACTTGAATCATCTCGATTGGACATCTACACCAAAAGTTATGCTCCAAATACTAACTGGTGCGCATGCTGGAATCCTAATCCGAATTGGTCTTGGATTTAGTGCAAATTTCCTTTGATTCCTTGCTCCAATTAGACTTGAATTTAATTGGGTTGACCTTCTTTGACTTCATCATGGCCCTTGTAAAAGTAAAGTCCATTAGCTTTCTTCTTTGCACAAATCCACTTATTTAATTTCATTATTTTACAAAAGACAAATTCACGCATTAAAATTCAACTAAGCACAAAATTGATTATTTAGAATTATTCCAAAACCAACTATAAAATGCATGAATTAACTCAAAATAAGTATGATAATGCTTTCTAATAATGATATAAATATGCAAAATTAAGCTATTATCATACCTCATCACAAAGAATGGAATAACAACATCTTGAAACTCTAACTTCATCTCTTTTATTTAAGAAAGAAAAATTTTATTGAACCTTCAAATCCATCTTGGTAAAAATCTCTTGAAACTCCATTCTCTCATAACTACCTTTTTCAATCAACAAGTCACAATTTCTTTCTTCAATGCTGAAATTAATAGGAAAAGTTTTACCTTTGTTTTGTATGTCTTCCTCAATTTCTTGCTTTGGAACTTGTAAGACCTTTGTCACTAATGATAGATCATTTACTTCCTCAACAATAACGTTTGCTTCTTCTTCCATATACTTTTCATAAACAAGTTCAGCCACAAATTTCATGGTATCATTCATTTCTTTTCCTTCTTCACCAATTTGTCCTTCAAAGTAGTTATCAAAAATAGGTTGCTTCATGTCATGATCTTTGAACTCTTCAAACTAGCAAATCCTGATCTTCTATCTCTTCTCTTCAACCAGTAAAATTTTACCCATTGACAAAACAAGCTGGTTCTTGGCTAGTACCATGAAAGCCTCATGTGATCCAACAACATTTGATCTTTTTTCGACCTTATTGGTGAAATTGGAAGTTATATCACCACTTGGACCACTAATTTGAGAACTAAAAAGCTGCTTGTGCCCTATTGATGTTGGATCACCAGTGGTTGATAGAGACAAACCTGAACGTAGATGAAATGGGTGATTGGCTATGGTTTCGGTTTCAACACTATTGTCATATCTTGAGGAATGAAGCCAAAACAAACGGAGCCTTAGTCTGACTTGATTTTCCAAATTCCATGGGTTGTGGGGTAATTTGAAATCCTTGGATTTGGAGCCCTGAAACCTTGGCTAAATTTGAGTCAAATCCAAATCCAAATCCTTCTCCTTTTAAATTATGTAAACCAAGAATTTGGATTTGGGCTTTCCAATCCAAATCCATAAGGCCCAAATCCTACCATCCAAATAGACCATAAGTGTTTAGTCATTTCTACACTGTTTTTGTGATATGCTCATCCATGGTTTGATTTCAGTCCATGAATTGCCATGTTGAAAGGTTTTTCTGTGCTCTTCACGATGGAGACAAATTTGGTTTAACTAAATGGTCATATATTTAGTTAAAACTAAGTCAAATCTTAGTCAAATTTAGTCAACTCTAAAGTTTTGATGAGAATGCAAATTGTCATATTTTTCTCCCTTAATATTTAGTCTTTTATACATATTTGGTGCCTAAATGTACTCATTATTCTTATATTTTGATTTAGGATGCAAATGGAGGCATTAAGTGCAAAACGTAGCTAATTGGGCAATTTTGGACAGTTTCAACATCGCTTCGTAATCTGGGCATAACTCTCTCATCAGAGCTCCGATTGAGATGATTCAAGATGATATGGAACGCAAAGAAAAAGCTCTACAACTTTCATGTTTTGAGTTTTGAGATATACTAGTTGCATCAAGGTCAAAATGGGGCTTGAATTTGCTGTACCAGCACTGCTGATGTTCTGTAATGTTCCTTTGCCTGAAATTCCAGCTGAAAAGAACCACTTTCCTAGTTATATTAGGACTTTGTTTTATTTTTAATATTTTCCTTAATTAGTCAGATTTGGATATTATTATTTAGAATATTTTTAGAAGATTTTGTAAGCTTGGGAAATGGGGAATCAACGTGTAAAAGAGGGGAGGAGAAATCAGATTGGACACACACGCCTCTCTTTCCCCTCTACTCTAACTTCTCCTTTGTGTTTTCATCATGGCCCTGCTTGGCTAAACTTTTATACTTGGTTGAAGGAAACTGAAGACTCAAAATCAATAAAACTGTGAGATCTAATTTGTTTTTATTGTTCAATTTATGCTTTGAATATCGGATGTTCTTTTGTGCCTATTTTCATGATTATATCGTTTAATTACTACGAGGCCTACTAGTTTATTATTCGTTGCAATCTACTGCTAGGTTAGATATCAAATCCATAATTGTTTGATCTCTCTAATTTATGAAGTAACAAAGATTTAATGATCTGTTGCGTCAGAAATTATTAGATCTTAGGAAGAACGCTCGACTAAATTAAATGCAACCACTTGTGCTTGTATTGTTTAGTTTCATCGATCTCTCTAATTCTTATGGCATTAAACTTTTAGCGCTTGTCTTGGGTTGTTTAGTAGTTAGGGTTAATTAGATTGCTTGTTTTCTAATTAATTGTGACTAAGGAGAAATAGGAAAATAGTTCTAATGGTGAATATTCAAAGAGTGAATTGATATATGTTTGCATCGATGATCAATTATAATATTTTGATGGTGGATGTTGACTTAGACCAAGGTTTGTTCTTTTGATTGATTTTGATATTTTAATTTGAATTGTTCCTTAGTTGTTTTGCTTAAAATTGTTTTCGTTATACTCAACCCCTCCCCCCCCTTCCTTGTTCATGTAGCATAAAACTAGGCTAGACACTCTCCATGGGAATGATCCTTACTCACACCACTACATGTATTTTTAGGAGTATAGGTTTTATTTTTGGTTGCCTGCGACAGCACACCAAATTTTGAAGCCATTGCTGGGGAGTGATTCTAGTTGATTTTTGTGCTTCTTGTGATCCTTAATTCATGCTTGAAATTTTCAACAAAAAAAAAAAAAAAATCGTTAGTTTTTGATAGTTATGGTTTCGGCAGAATTTTGATTCTGGTAGAACTAGGCCTTGATATTATAGTTTTCTGAAGGTAAACGACGTTCTGAGCAAGACTAGTTAATCTTTTAGATTACTAGCCCCACTCTCTCGAGGCCAAATTCCACTGTTTGCTAGGGTTTTTGGGCATTTTATTTTATTATATATTTTGTGTGTGTTTTTAGCATAGATTTTTTTATTTATTTTCATTACTCTAGATTTTTCTTGATTTTTTTTTCATGGTTTATTCAAGTTTCCTTGATTGTTTATGACTGTAACTCGATTTTCTAATCAAGGTGATTTGCAATACGATCTAGAAATAGAGAGAACTTTGCGCAGGTTAAGGAGGAAAGTTCGGAGAAATTCTGAAGAGCACGATCTAGCTCTTGATTCCCTATTTGCTAGCGATTCTGATTTAGAAGAGGAGGAAGTCATGGCTGGAAATCAAACTTTGAAAAAGCTTGCCACCCCTGATTTGAATCAACAACCATTATGCATAACGTTCCCTACTTTAGATGCTACTACTACTTTTGAATTAAAATCTGGACTAATAAATCTCTTGCCCACTTTTCATGGCCTTGCAGGTGAAGATCCTCACAAGCATCTAAAGGAGCTTCATGTGGTGTGCACGAGTATGAAACCCACGGGGGTGATTGAAGATCAAATTAAATTAAGAGTCTTTCTGTTTTCTTTGAAGGATTCGGCTAAGGATTGACTCTATTATCTACGCTCTGGGAGTATTAAAACATGGAATGAGATGAAGAGATTGTTTTTGGAGAAATATTTCCCAACTTCAAGGGTGGCCAACATTTGAAAAGAAATTTGTGGTGTAAGGCAGCACAACGAAGAGTCCCTACATGAATATTGGGAACGTTTCAAGAAATTATGTGCAAGCTGCCCCCATCATCAAATTAGTGAGTAGCTACTTATCCAGTATTTCTATGAGGGCCTTCTACCTACTGATAGGAGCATGATTGATGCAGCTAGTGGAGAAGCTTTGGTGGATAAAACTCTCGAGGTTGTGAGAAACTTGATTGCAAATATGGCGGCCAATTCTCAACAATTTGGCACTAGGCTTGACCCTCCATCTAAGCATGTTAATGAGGTAAATATTTCCTCCCTTAAACAACAAATTGCGAGTCTAACTTCTCTTGTTCGTCAAATGGCTGTAGGTAATATGCAAATGGCGAAGGCTTGTGGGAGTTGTTCGATAGCAGGGCATCCAACCGATATGTGCCCAACTCTTCAAGAGGAGCCCATTGAGCAAGTGAATGCGGCAGGTGGTTTTCCTGGACGACCACAAAGGAAGTATGATCCCTATTTGAGGACGTAAAACTCGGGATGGAGGGATCACCCCAACCTTAGCTATGGAAATCCACAAGTAAATCAGCCCACAACTCAAAATCGCCCAATTTGCCAACAATATAAGCAGCCATACCCCCCAGACAACAACTAGGCCAAACTTCTAATTTTGGTATGTCTTTAGAAGATATTGTTAAATCTTTTGCCACTAATACTTTGCAATTTCAACTAGAGACGAAACAATTTCAACAAGAGGTGAGGGCCAATATTAAAAGTTTGGACATTCAGATGGGCCAAATGGCAACCGCAATTAGTCAGCTAGATGCACAAAGTTCAGGGAAATTACCCTCTCAAATGGTAGTAAAACCAAGAGAAAATGCAAGTGCAATCATTTTTCAGTGGTAAAGAGGTTGAGATTCCA